>QVNV01015663.1:0-59393 GCA_014825455.1 Pseudomyrmex pallidus | reverse complement strand
ACCCTGATGAAGTGAGCTGAAATGTTCACGAAACGTCGGTATAAAAATGACACTAACGCGGTTCAAACCCGAAAAACATCTTTGCATGTCTATCATGATCTATATATCTGGTTCATTTTGCACATGAGTTATTACATGAACCAATCCAGTGAATAAAAATGCTATGCTTGCGATATTAATTTGGAGTTCTGTTCAGTGCTGTCAGAGAACAGCCTTTGTAAGTATATACTTCCTTACTTCCTCGATCGCTGCATTTGTGAACGCGTTCCCGCCCTAAAATGTCGCGATATCTATATTTTGCGCATATCAACTACATACACGAACGAAATCAGTGGATAAAAATACCATCCTCGATTTGGTTCTGTTCCGTGCTATGCTACGTCGCGTGCGTCGATTCGATATTTCGATTATCGAAGTACCGCGCGTATCGAGATTAATGTACACTCGAACCAGCGGGCAAGTTATGGCGAACGCGAAGCGCACATCACGTTCGACTTGTTTCCGTGTTTCTCGCGATTATTATTGTTTCGCGCGCGAATATCAGTCGTACATGTGTGCCGTAAAGTGTCGGACGTTCGCGGTGATATGTAGTTAGATCGCGCACATTCGCTAATAATCGTAATCGGCGAAATATACGGCGAAATTGTTTCGCCGCTACGCGAGCAGAAAACAAAATGGTGGACGCGCGACGCGAGAAGAACTTGTTTCAAATTACGTCGAATTATTATCGTCTCTCGCGCAAATACGCGATATCGTCAAGCATCGGATGTTCTCACTGATACGTAATTAGCGTCGCGCACTTGCCGATGCCGGTAATCGGCGAGCTTTACAATGCAATTCGTGCCACCCAGGTTTCGCGCTTCTATGAAGCGCACGCGAGTACTTGAATTCGTGTGTTATTACAGCTTTACGATTGTAAAAGAGTAAAACTTTTAGTGAGCTGCGAAATCTCTGACTGCCGAGCAATATTACGGAACAGTATGTGAAATGTAATCAAGTAAGTACACAGATCTTGTTGTAATATCGTATATTTTATTGCTTTTCTATTAAATATTGTAAAATTACTATATATTTTTTCGCGCTTCTACAGGTGTACGAACAGCGAATGTCGATTTGATGTATTCGAGAAATAAGCTGGCTGATCTGTGAAAATGAGATCAGGAGAACAAGAAAAGGGATAAAGAGATCTGCAACTTTTCACACAACATATATGTGTGATTGTCAAGAAAAAAGAGGCTTGCAGCACCGGAGGAGCCAATTCGGACTATCTCACAGTCCAAAGGTTAGTATTGTGTTATTTACAAGTACAAAAATGAAAAATACAATACACATTTCTGTTTTAAAACTTAAACTTTTATAACTTATTCAAAAAGTTAATGATCTCTTTCTCTCATAATTATCTTTATTAATTTTCTCTTTCTGTTTTAGATGCTGACGGATTATTCACGCGGAAAAGTTGCGGCACCGGAGGAGCCGGTTCGGGCAATTTTAAGACAGTCTAAAAAGGTTTGTGTTGTATTTACAAAACAGTATACAATACATTTCTGGTTTAAAACTCTTAACCTCGTTGAACTCTTCTTAATTTATTCAAAGATGTAATAATTTTTCTCTCAAAGTTAATTCTATTGATTTTCTTTTGGTTTTGGTTTAGAATGAATTGTTCACGTAGAGGAGAGGTGTAGTTCGTCTTGCGGAAAAGCCGGTTACGCCAATAGAATGCTGACACAAAGGTATGTGTTGATTTCATAGTCATTTTATATGCATAATTGTCAAATATGTTTTCTTATAGAAAATTTCGAAATTTTTATTTATTTATTAAAGCTCATATATTTTGATATTTAAATTAAAGTTAAAACTTATCTTACATCTAACAATAAGGAGAAAATAATATTTTACAGGTCGGTGTGTAGCAGAATATGATGAGCAGAATATGGTGAATATGGTGACCAGCGTGGTGAGTACACAGTAGTTAGAGTTGTTGGTGAAGGGTTAAAATCAGTGCGAATCGCGTATAGATCTTTGTTTTAAGGTTTGAAACATTGAGTACGTAATAATCGAGACATAATTTAAATATATTTCCTACTGATATATATATGCACTTATGATTTAAAATTTATAGTAAAATAAACGTGTGTTTTTTTAACATTAAGATATGAGTATACTTATGCTTGAATCTGTAAAAAAAGTCAAAAGAAAAAAACAATGATGACTGTCGTTGTTTATAAAAACCTATTAGACATTTATCGGTATAATATGATTTTGCAAAAAGATATAAGTATATATTATTTGTTTTGATAATTTTTTATTCTCTATGTTTCAATCTTTACCAAAGCGGAATTTTTGTTTGCTCTGTTTGAGTCAAAGAATCAAAATCGACGCTTGAACTGCGCCACAAAATGCAAAGCCTCAGGTAGATTAGAATCGCGATTATTTTACGTAAAATATTAAATCATCTTGTTTATTTTACTACTGTTTTTACAGTTGTTTTTTTTCACGGTTCCACGGTTTTAATTTATTATGTCTATACATCGCGGAAAAGTAATTACATTTTATAAACTTACGAGAAATATTGTTAAAAATAAATTGTTTGTTTTTACTTAGTTGCAATCTGCTGTTTTTCGAGATCTTTTGTTGACTACGCGAGTAAGTCCGAATTTTTCCATATATGTATATGTTCGCGATTATTAATTCGTAGATAAGATTTTTTAAATTCATTTTTGCGATATTTTGAAGTTGCACGTCTTGTAAAGTCACAATTGTTTTTATTACGTTTAATTATACGATTTGAAATAGTATAGTTATATATTTTGCTTCAATATAAAGCGCAATAATTCTCGCAACATTGAACTGCGAGAAAGTCTGTGCAGTAATACACAGGATCCAAGTGCGCGTAATAATATCACGTAAAAATCGATCACGTCGAAATAAACCGAAACATCGTTCCGTTACAAATTGAATATTTTTTATATAAATCGTAATTATACAGTGGTTTTTTATTCGTGGAATTTTATTTATCAGTGGAATTGTACTTTTTAAGTTTTTCTATTAGAGAGTTGCAAAAATCATCTTATTCGAGTTTTAAATCGGCAGTGTTATTGAAGTGTTTAGAAAAGTTTTGACTTCGGAATTTTAATAAAAGTTTTATATCGCGCGCGCGTGTGTATATGTGTGATATATCACGTCTTCCGCGTCGTGAGTGAAAATAAGTGCTACGTGGACTACGCGGGACGACGCATGGACTACACACTGGACCACTTTCGAGAGGGATCATTGCAGAGGAAGACACATCGATGGACGACGAAGGGACCGCCCAAATATGAGTCATAGAAATTTACAACTTGTTTCTTTTAGCTACAACTTTTTTATATACAATATATATTATACTTTTTATTTTACATCATGTTAAATTATTGAATTCTATGAGTATTTCCAATGAGATTGTAGTAGTTTTATTAATGTTAAATCTAATTAGAATTTATACAAGTAATTTATATAAAGATATGCATACTCACAATATAGCTAAAAGAAACAATATTTATGTTGCATGCGTAGTGTCCGCATATCAATCGCACTGATTTTTAATGGCGAAAAAAGACAATCATACATCATGGCATGATTTTCTTTATTTGCTATCATTATATATACAATTGCTTAAATAATAAATAATAAAATTTAGTAACTTATGCAGAATACGCATAAACGTTTGTGTTTTGTGTATATAGTAATTACACAATAGTTTCTGGCCTCTGTTATGGTATTCTCATGTTTAATTTCTAATTGCAATTGCGCGTAACAAGAAATTTCATTTATTCAACTACGCAAATTCTTTTTATTTGATGTAAAAACAAGTTTATTCTCGAACAATTATTGATCATTGAGAAAGAAATATTTTTCAAAAACAGTTCGTAATTAATTTGATATCCGCGATTCGTCGCGCAGAATAATCTTCTTTTTTCAAATTCAAGATCGTTTTTTATGGCAAATCAATAAACTGTTAAACAGATTATTAGGATATGTTACAATGATATATTACAATGAACTGTAAAAACTATTGCGCGCGCGTATATATAGAATCAGACCTCTTATTGTTTGAAAATATAGCTTCGAGATTCAACGTTGAACAAAAAGTGTGTTTAAACTGTTTTTCACACAGTTGTAATTGTGTGAGCAGATTTGTATCGATTCGTGACCACTTATCAATAGTAAAGTGAATGTAGCACGAACTCAAACCGGGTTACATTTGTATCGTCTACTTGAAAGTGGATATCGCTCCGTAGTTTCTACATCCACTTTTGTGGCTGCAATCAGCAGCTGAGAGCGTCGTAAGAAACTAGAATGAGATGGCAGCTCTCAGACTTCTGTCTGATGTTATAGATAGCACACAGTGTGTGTAATTTTTATTAAATGAGAACTATATATTATCATATAACACATACTGTGTGAAAAAGATATTATATATAAGTAAATAGTTTAATTAAATATGGTAAAATATGTGCTTTTATGAAAACTCAGTTTCTTTAATTTTGATTTGTTTCTACAAATTTCTACCGTTTTTTTTCGTCGCTTATATTCATGAGTCTTTATCACGCGTTGTTACACGCGTTGATTCGATGTATTTCGAGAATTGTAATATCGCACTTCGATATATCGGATTGACCGACATCGGAGCGGGTGGAAAGCTATGCTTGAATTGTTTCGCATTTCTCGCAGAGAAATTATCATCTCGCGAATATCGCAGGTGTAGGTATGTCTTGAAGTATCGGGCATTCGCAATAATACGTAATTCTAATCTGATCTAACTTTAACGTGATTGCGGGGCTTTGGTTAAAAAATCACTAGCTAAACCCTTTGATTACGTAAGCATAAATTGCTGGTCGGTATTTTTTCATAGTGTAATGGAAATTGACAACGCCTTCGTCGTCTACATGATAGAAAACGTAAAAGAGAGAGCGATAGTACAGGATGAAAAAAAAAGAGAGATGAGATTAAAAGTCTCTGCCAATTAGCGTTAGATTGTCAGAACACACATTTTAAAAATTAACACAAATAAAGACAAAAGTATTTTGTGGAGATAGAAAAAGCGAGAATATCTGGCAATCCATATAGTTATGTAATCAGCTGTAAAAGCTAAACCGTGATCGATGGTCACTCTATTTCATTCTGGAGAAATCCGCGTAGTTTCTCTGGTAGTTTCCTCGTTTTTCGGTAGAAGCCTCTGTATGACTCTTCACGCTTCAGAACAGATATATTATACATGTGTATATTGTACATACATATTGCATGTATGTATTTGTTTTTCCTACATAGATATATATTTATTTCTATGTGTATACGTGTGCAATAACGAAACTTTGCAAAACAAAAGTTTTTATTTATAAAAATATTTATAACTTACAAAATTGTAACATGAAAAATAGTTTTTTCCACATTTACTGGCTGTGTGATCACTCTTTGTTATAATATATGTATATATATATATTGCATTTATATAAACATATAATTTAATTCAATGAATTATTAGATCTGATGCTACTGTGGATGGTTACTTTGTTGGCACTATTTTGATGGGACAGCAGTGGCCTTTGTATTTCGCGTTGCTTTTTTATAGTTTGCTGACTATGCATTCTGACGCCGTCAGACCTATAAACATATAAAATTTTCTAAATTTTATTGAATAATTCTGAAGTTCTCGCATTTACTTAGATATATTTGAATTTATACAGTAACAAATTTTGCACTTAATCGTATAGGATGTGTCATATTATATTAGTATATATATACACACACATATATATATTTATCATAGTTTGTATAAACAAGCGAAGTTGAAGAAAACACGCGTAAAAGAATGTACTAGATACGACACACAGTGTGAAAAGCTTCATAAATTTTATTCACCTTTGATAAGAACCTTGTCGTTGTTTCTGGGGCCAAAGATGAAACGCGCCATATATCAAAGGATTTACTAAACTGTTGCTCATACCGAAGAAAAATATTCCGCTCTGCAACTCCTCACTGAGCTGGAAGTTATTGTATATGCGATTGTTAACGTTTGACTTTTAAATGTAGCAGTAGTCACGTATAATCTCACACGTGTTTTTATATATGTACATACTAATCGCTTTCGATTAAAGTAGTAAAACACTTACGTGCTCATCGGGATTAAGAAACAAGAAGATTATCATCATCGTGTAATAAGGCGTCCACCAAATCAGAAACGCCGCTACGATGACAACGCTAATACGCAATGATCTCGCTTTCGCTCGGTTCATCAGTCTTCTCCTATTTCTATCGCTGACATTTCCGACATACGCGCTATTACTTCCTGGTTTTGTTTTAAACTTTTTCCTGCTTCCTGAAAAAATAATATTTAATCAATTTGACTCTTGAATGTAAAAAGCGAGAGAAAGAAAAAAAAAATTAAACGCGCGTAAATGAAGTACTTACGGGAAATAGTAATCACCGTAGATACGTATGTGACGATTAAAATCACTAATGGCAAGATGAACATGAAGAACAAGCTGAAACTTGCGTAAAGTTGTTCTTGCCAAGCCTCTGTGTAGGTACCGTGGGTCACGCACTGTGTAAATATCTCGATGAATGGTCCTTGCGCGACATGAAACACAGCGGCCTGTTAAAATGTAAAATGCATCGGTCAGTGTTCGAAGAAAAGAACTGCAAAATGCAAAATTTAGAAAGATTTGTTTTCTGGGGAACAGTATATTATAAATTAAATTAAAACATAAAGGGCGAAGTAAAAACCTGATGAAAAAATTTTTACTTTATATAGACGATAAATATCGAATGCTATATCGAATGCGTTTATTTCGCATTACGTACACATGTATGTAGTATCTGCGCACGCGTGTTACAAATAGAAAGACGTTAAAACAAACACAGAGCTAATATTTGTCACTTTTGATAGTTATTTGTAAAATGCCGTTTACCAGCGTTCGTTCATTAATCTGACTTTTTGACCGACAACCGTGATTGCATGTTTGAACGGATCGAGTTTCAAATTCGTCGTATTTCCTCCCGTAAAATCGATACACTACGGTGACATAGAGCGAAGATTGCCGCTACCGTGAAAAGAATTTCACAGAACGAGAAAGAGATGCATTGATTAAGTGGGCCATGTTTCGTATCTTGGCACATCGGGATACATGTTTACTATTAATCTTTGCCAGACTGCAATCTCTATCTTACGTCGTGACGACAGCATTATTCTCTGACTCGGTGATGGTTCGCGATCTCTATTCTTTTCGAACAAGTAGCGTACTGAATCAATGTAACTGCAACGAGGATGGCGGAAATCTTGAAAAAAGTGACATTTCTAAATCCACATTTTTGTTGCGATTTTATACACTCATGATAAATCACAAATAGTTTTCTTACAATATTTTATACATTAATGATAAAATGAATATTTTATACATTAATGATAAAATGAAAGACAAATTTATTGAAAATTAAATGTTTTAAAGGTCTTATTACACTTACTTTTTTAATTATTTTTTACATATATATTATTTGCCTACATTATATTATGCGATGTCCGCATTCTTTTACCCGGAAACATAATGCAAGTTAGTGTCGCGTAATAGTTATTTATTCACACTCTAGTTTTCTTGTTTTTGACTAACAAAAGATCAGACTACTGTTACTGAATTTTAGAATTTATTTGTGTCAATTTTTTGTTTATCTCACTACGATGCAATACTACTGTGTTTAATGATTTATTACATTTTTTTTTATTTTGTGTTGTTTTTAGATAATTTATAACAAATGCTTACGCAGCACTTTATATAGCGCGTCTTTCAAGTTTTAATGCAAAGATTAACATAAATATTAATAAGTTTCTCTAAAAAAGAATTAACGCTTAGTTTCCAACTGAGGAAAACAACGTCTATTATAATAATTGACTGTAATATGACTCGGCATTGACAAGTGGCATTGATAAATGTACATTATACACAGTAATAAATGTAACGACGGAGAGAAAAAAAGAGTAAAACCATCGTAATCTAATATGTTTTCTTTATTGATACATATAGAGAAAGAGAGAAACGAGAGACAATTACAATGCAATTGAAAGTAATATAGGTAATGCGAAGTATCGATTCGACCAGTTCTTATGCAATATAGCATAGGAATATCGTCGACTTTTTACGGGTACATATTGCGTGATGATACTTGCGTGAATTTATATTACAGTATCATTAATTGAAAAATTTTTACCGAAGAATATTAAAATGTTTTTCTTTTTGAAAGAGTATAAACACGCAAACAAAAAAACATAAAATTTAACGCATTTAACAGACAGAATTTTGCGTTCTACGCAGTATAAATGAGTATAAATGTCAAAAAGATTATCAAATCCAAATCTTCTATTATTTTTTATCAAAATGAGCTTTCATTATAAATGACACAATAAAAATTTTACACTTAACAATGAATTACAATGAGTCTCAAAAAAATAAGAAGTAGAACCTTACTTACTGCATCAAGTTTATTTTATTTGCTCTTGGCAGTTATCCAATTTTCATGATCTAATACTCTACAAAAAAAGTAGACTTATTTTCCAAGATTTAAGTTAAATAATAAACCGATTCAAGTGCTGTACGCATTTTTTCATTCTTGGCTGCCAGCTAAAAAATCGTACATGTTATTGGATTTATATTGGAAATGAATGATAATTTTCAAGGATTTTCTAATCAGCAAAAAATACTATAATTATTCTTACATACACGCAAAACTTACTCATCGACAAATGCATTTTTTTTTTTCAATCTGATGAAATTGTCTCCAACAACCATCCGCGTTTGTTTATTTTTTTGTACGTATAATTGGCATTTGATAGTCAAGTAAATCATACATGTCTGCAAGGCGGCAATGTAATTTTTTTTTCTAAATCATCATCGTCGAGCAAAAAGTTGGCAATCAAGTAAAATTTACACGTAACAGTTTAATGATTGATTACGTTCTTTTTAAAAGCGCTCGTAATATGTTTTTAATACTCCAGTAACGATGTCGTTCAGTCAGATTAAAGTATAAAAAATCTTATTTTTCTTTAATTTGTACTTACGATATAAGATAGTAAAACTGAAAGCGCACAAATATAATATCAACTAATCTTTCGAGAAAAATGTAAAAATATATGTATTTCGAGTATGATAATTGCATAGTGCAGATATCGTATTAAAATATAGAAGAGAAAAAATGTGTAGATAAAGAATATATACATGCATATGTATATATATTCATATATATATATATATATATATATATATATATAATGCAGTATAACATCTTACCTGAGGAGTAGCAAGAACGAAAGACAGCGTCCAAATGAAAAAGACAACTCGCGAGTAATTTTGGGATGTGTTGAGACCCTTCATAGGATATCGAATCGCGATAAATCGATCGACACCGATTAACACAAGCACAAAAGTGCTCAAGTACAGACTGAACATCTGCAGGAACTTGAAGATCTTGCACGCGGCGTTGCCCCATAACCACGCGACGTTATAGCTCCAGATCGCCTCGCCGACCATGCAGAAGATGGTGACCAAGGTATCGGCCACTGACAGATGAAGAATCAACGTGTACATCGTCGAGTAGTTTCGCTGCCTTCGACGATTTTTCATGATGGAATATATCGTCGCCAGATTGCAGATCAGGCTTAGGAACGACATAACCGCCAACACGATGACTTTGAGATATACCGCCCTGGTCAGTTTAGGAGCGTGTTCTAGACATGTCACGTTCTCCGATAGCAGGTACTCGGTCGATTGTTCAGCCAGCACATCGTGACCGATAAAATCGGTAAAATTCTCACAGAAAGTCGTGAAAACGATAGAGAGACTGGTGGTGTTCGACGAGGTGCTGTTGCTGATCATCGTCGGCTCCGTCGTTCCCGTCATCGGCGTCGGCCGAACCTTTCTTCCTTGAACGACACTTCCGGTTCATTGAAGATATAATGTCGACGGCCAAACACGCGCCTCTCGTTCTCCTTCCCTGGCACAGTCACCTTAAATATAGTAATGAGACGTGTGCTCCAGCACGAAAGGATGATCTCAGGTTCTTCTTCTCTGATTTTATGGGATATATACGACTCTCGTCGAGAGTCTGTTTTACAACTCCAACCGTGTTTTCGGACTTCGTTTTCAAACTCACAGAACTTGTTCTTCGAAGTCTCGTGCGATCACTTTACATTCGCGATAGAAAAAAAATATACAAATAAAGTTTTTTATTTTGTTGTGCGCCGAGTTATTTCTTGTAGCCTGAGATCATTTATGGGAAATCGATCAATTCAAGTGTCAAAATATCACGAAGATGTCTAAAAACCATTGTTCTTTTTGTCTGACACATTTTCACAATTTGTACGTGACGTAAATGACTTTTATAACGATTATATAAAAAACGTTCGATCTTAAACTTCTTGACTGTACATCTTATGAAATTTAAATTTGTTTCTTTCAAATTTAAGAATGTTCAGAATCACATGGTATTTTTTCTCATTTTAAAAAGGAAATATTATAAGTTTCTTTCTTGTTATTTAGTTGTTAGTGTAAAAATAATTTTGTTCCCGAACAAACAACGATTGAAACTAATTAGAGCTGTGTCTTATGTCGTATACAAGTTTTTCTAGACAACGCGAACTGGTTTTTTAACAAAAAAAAAAAAGCGACCTCGAAGATTCTTATGATCTCTTATGATTGATTCGCGAGAATTTTAAAACCAAGCAAACTTCGCGACACTTCATTAATAAGTTTATAACGTTTTTTATGTTAATATGTTTTCAGTAATATGAGCACATTATAATTCTTCGATAATTGCATGTGTAAATAATGATATACATGATCACACAACACGTTAACTGCGATGAAGTATTGTTAACACTGTTACACTGTTTACGCTTGTTAAACTTTTCGGAGAAGCATTAAAAGGCAAAATCGGTCGACATTTTTTTGTGTGTCGCTAATTATATTTAAAAAAATCACTGTGCTTTAAATGACTAAAAAAAAACACTTTTCAATAATGTTCTTTTTGTATAATTTACATTAACATGACAAACAACTTTTAATATCTGTAAACGAACTTGACGTAAAAATTTAATTAGTATATTTCTCTCGTAAAAGTAAATACAATAAAACACTGCTTTTGATATTGCAAGAGTCCGCGTTACTTCACGCACGCAATAGAGCGACTACTCATTTACGCTGCATAAACTCGACTGATCGCGAGATAGAAAATTAGTGCGATGCTCTTTTACTCGCTTGGCCGCGTCATCTTTGTTGCCTTGATCGCTTCTCCGGCTGAATACATTTTATTGAGCGGTTTACTATGTCGGTCGGTATGAAATATTGTCGGCCTTAACTTTTTTACATTACGTATCATTATATAGACATGTATTTATTTATTGATTTACCAATGTTTTATATTAAATTTTGTGCTGCAAATATGTAATTATGTCAGAGAGAGAGAGAACGAGCAAAAATGAGAGAAAAAAGAGAAAGAATGAGAGAATAAGAGAAAGAGAAAAGAAAGAGAGAGAGACTATGTATGTGTGTGTGTATGGTTTTAATTATTATAATTGACTTATACACATCTAAAAAAAAAATTAGTAAAATTCAAAAACGTTATATAATTTATATGCGGTGGTCAAAGATTATCAACCAAAAATATTCATTACTCTAAAATTCAAAAGAACATAAACATATATGTGTGTGTGTGTATCGTTTCTCCATGAAGTAGATAAAGAAATCAATGTTTTTTCAATCTGATAAAACATATAGATAAAGTCGCGAGTTGTCGTACCGCCGTCATGTGAGATCTTATCGACTAGTTTACTTCAAGTTCGTATTCTGGTGCCATCTTATGTCCTTGATATCATTCTTCGACGCAAGTCTGTTGCTCTTTTTGTATGTCACATAAGAATTTTTGTACATCATAATAATTTTACAATTCGCACCATGAGATTTTTTAAGCATATTTGTGATGATCTAATTAATGCAGCAGCGTTATAAGTAGTAAAATATCACGTTTACACACGAAGACACGAGTGTCTATGTCAAAATGAATAATTGAAAAAAAACAACATATCACTTCTCTCATAAATAATACAAGAGCTTGGAAAACTTGAAAATTAAAGAGACAATATAATTCGCGTTATCTCTATAAAATTCCAAAGTTCAGACAAGACAAAACTGTGAAAAATGGTAATAAATACATAGTCTGATATTGCTAAGTATAAATAACAAAATGTTCTGCACAGTGCGTTTGTTTCGGAGCGTGTGAATTTAAAACCATCACAGCCCTGACTTTTGAATTTTCGTCTCGAAGCTTTTCGCCTTTTCCATTCGCGATACATAAAACTTGAGAAACGTGAACCGAATCCCGCAGTGACGTTATTATTCGTTGACGTCATTATGCAGCGTCTGCCTCCCTCAAGGATACCGATAGTGATCGAGAAGGAGCGATAAATCAGGATTTCCGCAAAGCTCCCTCACCCTGCCATCGTCTGTGATTCTCTGCGGCTTTCATTCACGTCGCGGTTCGGTCTTCTAAGTTCGCAAAATTCACGTAAACCGGCAGAGTCGTTCACATAGTGTTAAAAAATTTATAAAACATTTATATGAATATTACATACACGTAGTAGAAAAAAATACGATGTTTTCAAGCAAAAATATGAAAAAAAAAAAAAAAAGATCGAGAAGAGCCGGACGTTATTTCGTTGATTCTTAGAAAGTTGTATTTGATGTCTTAAAAAAAAAAAATTGTTCTACATAGCAATTTCTGTGTGCTCTTATGAGAAATATAGTATATTTTATCACATGTCTCTCAGCTGAATTAAAATATATTTTGTCTCATGAGCAGATAGTTCCCAAAGGTTCGCGAATCGAGATGTAATTACTCGCAATAACATTTTTTAATTAATTACTGATACTGAGAAGATCTCTCAGAATCTCAGTGAAATAAAAAAATTTGTCACATGTGCGTTGATGCATTTTGGTACTGCATTTCTTCTCACTTGTCTTTCTAATGTTATATACGTGTGTAACATACATACACATGTATATACGTATACATATTATATAGTATAGATATGTGTGTGTGTTTCGATCTTTTTGCACCTTCAATGTTGCGAAATCTCTTTTTGGTTGCGTTATATCTTTTCCTTCCCAGTATCTCTTCCCAGTAGGTAGCGAATTGGAGCGTCGCGGTACGACGTGGCGAGCCATTTATACGGAAGCGTTACTCTTGCCGAGCTGCGTCGCCCGTCTCGTATTTCGATCTCTCACTATAGGAAGCGACGGCTACGCGTCGCAAAGCCTCGGAGTGCTTTTATTTTACGTAACGGATTTTCCGATAAAGTATCGCTTCGACGTTCAGCGTTCGGCTCCGTGTAAAATGTTATCCAGCTCGTAAATGCGCCTCTTGGGACGCGCCCCCGCTCTTTTCGCGTAGACGAGCGCGCGACACGTATATCTATATATACACGCGAAATGTGCATAGATATCCCTTATTAGTAGCTGTCTGAGTGTAAATAATAAAAACAAATAACTTTGTGCGCGCGCGCGCTTACAGAACTGTGTTAAAATAGACATTTTTCTTTATATATTGACAAACCGAATTTAGATTTCTCTTCTATAATACCGTAAATATAAATAAATACTATAAATACGTATTTATAGTATCTCGCCACATTAATGGGAAGAAATTGCACTGCAAAATGTCGCTGTGTTTGTATCTTTTACGAAGAAGGTTTTTATTTGAATGTGGCGCGGTAGCTTCAATAAATGCTTTGAATTAAATTCTCCAACTTATTAGCGGTTGCTGGAGAAGAAGTTATATCCGTGAAAACAAAATCATGAGTGAATCTTTCTTTACGGAAAAGTGCAAAACTTTCTTCGCCGTTTTGCTGTTTATAGTTACATCTGCGTTTCAACTCGAGTACATCTCGACCTGGGAAATGACGTATATAGCGAAAATATAAAAGCGTTACGCTTATGATTCGTTTATATATAGTTCAAATGCTATAATTATCGCTTTGACGCTCCCGTTAAGCATTTATTTTTATTTGGTCGGTGTGCGCAAGCGAGAAGAGACAAAACTTCTCCCGTAAAGTCACCCCCCCAAGTTTTGCGCCAAGTTCCGCTTTTCTTTCTAATTTCTTCAAGGAAAACGGCGAGGTTTAACTTTCCTTTATCGCAGTTGGAATTGCTGCAAATTTAGCCTGAATAAATTACACCACATTCAGCGTGACTTAAAGTACACAGACTGAGAAATTTTATTCCATTTATCAAGAAGAGATTTACAAGTTCGGGACGTAAATTCGAATCTCAAAAAAAAAAAAAAAAAAAAAAAAAAAAAAAAAAAAATACAAGGCTTAACAGAGAGTTTGCAAGTCGCTTTTGTGTAAAGAAATATTTACATACATGTATATATCTTATAATTAGTATTCGTACATATAATATTTTTAATTCGTTAAAATAGACCAACACTTGGCTTTAAAAATAAGCGGTTTGTTTACCCTTCAAAGAGATTGGAAAGCGCAATCAGATCGATTGGCGAGTGACTGCTCATTTCGCACCAGGTATTTTTACCTTACTTGAGTTTTACAGCGCATTTCAAATGGAAGTTGACCCGGTTCACGTGCTCGAACCGAGCAGCGGCTAGTCTAGCGGTATACCACTGACAAACCAAAAGGAAGTTTTGCGATCCGCGAGGGTCTGCCGCGATCCCGAAACGATTTCCGACCCCGATATTCCCTGGTTCAATCTAACTTGACTCCGGAATCGAGCGCGCGTTCCGTTGCGGATTCTTCGAGTGGGTCGAATCGTGGGAAAAGGGCTAATCGTAAATCGGACATTTCGCTAACCTTAGATTAGGATTGTGCGCGCTATCCGCAACGTTTCGTATATACATACGCGCCGCGAACGGAAATTAAATTATTTCGCGCGATATATATCGTATTTCACGCCGATTTGTTTTATTGGAAATGCGTATTACTCGCAATTGATAAACGAATCGCGCCCGGTTATTTGAGATGAGTACTTTTCGTGTGCTAAAATTGGCACGCTCATTCGAGAGGTTCTTCTTTTTTTTTTGTTTTTTTTTTGTTTTCATTGTCTCTTATTACTATTCTATCCGCTATCTGTTCCCTTGTTTTCTTGCGAGTACTCACGCGCCCTGCCGATCTGAATCTATTATCATATATTTCGAAACCACTTGCAGAGGGTCTCGCGATCGCATCTCTCTCTCTCTCTCCACTCGAGACGTTTCGCCCTCTATTGTATTTCTGCGCGTTTTCCCTTTAGTCTTGTGTGTACATTCTGTGTGTACGACAAACATCGTCGCTGTCTGCCGAACTTGCGCCCGGGAGCAAAAATATTGCCGCAAATATTCGCGACCACTTTCTCATCCTTCGTTGACTCGTGTGTGTATATTTCTTTTAACAACCGTGACACTTTAATTGGAAAACGAATTAATAATGTTGCGCCACACATTTGGACCGCGCCACGTACATCGCAATTGATAAAGTGCGGCAACAGAATGAACGTAAATTCGAAAAATTGAAACAAGTGTATGCGATGTAAATAACGCTTCAAAAAAACGTCATTTTACATTGAATGTATATGACAAGATGACTAATGCGTTTTCATGTGTGAACGCGCGTTTAGCGTTTTTATACATAAACATATATAGGAACAATTTGTCAATAATATAGTTTGTCATTTATTTTTTTTTTTCACAGAAAAATCACGCGCGAATTTAAGAGAAAATAATCGAATCAAGTTCTCAAATTAAACGTTTCAGATGCGTTTTATATAACAGATACTTTGCATGCATTTCATCATTTGCGGACGATGCGTGATAAATGAACATAAGCAAATGTTGCATTTCATGCGTGTCGCGTAAACACATTTTCACATATGGACAGAGCACCCGTATCTCTCCGCCATCTCTTCGGTATGATTGATAGGTCGTGTGCACGCCAAATCGCACTGCGATGAAAAATACACAACAGGAAAATAAATTTATTTATTCCGACGGTGATTTTTATTTTACGGCATTTTAAAATGAATAATTTAATGAATACTTTACACCTCTATTACGCAATATTAAAATAAATATTGAATATAATAACAAAACAAAACTCGCGATTATTTTCACTCACATGTACGCAAATATACGATATTTCAATTTTGTAACTTTTGTAACTTTATTTGTTAGACACGTTTTTAGATGTAAAAAAAAAAAAAAATTATTGATCGGAGATTATACATGTGTACAAGTGTGTAAAATATAACTGTGTTGCACAACTCGTACATGTATGTAGGTGTCGATGAGATATTGACTCCTTTCCCACACGCATCGAGTGTGATATCATCTGCAAGACTTATCTACCGAATGTCAGTTGCCATTAATCAAAGACCACTGACCGCGAGTAACGGAGACGTATCGCGAACTGACGTTGCTTAAGACGATCTTATTTATAGAGTTGATCTAGCGTGAATAAAGCCGAGCGAAGTATTTTTACGAATTACATCAACAACGTTTATTACTTTTCTCAAATCATTTCCGCAAATTATATATATTCGATATTGTTTTAATCCCGATAATTTTTAATTCTTTATCTATTTCTCTGTTGAATATTTTAAGCGGATATCTCTCTTGTAAAATGTGCGTTAATAATATGTGATCCCGATATTTAAGTTCCAGTAATAAAAGGTAATGATCAACGTTTGAAATCGCATATTACGACGCTATTTCATATACGCGTTTCGCTCGCGCGAATCTCATCGTTTCTGAATATCGGCTGGATATTTTAAGGGGTTTTAAATGAATATTCGTCCAATCTTCGCTCTCCCGCGTACCGTGATCGAAATTTCCACTTATAAATCTCTCCCTTCCGCGATGCGCCCTGTAAAACCCGTGCGCCGAACCTAATTGGGTCACATCGGCGCGCACTTTACCGCGTCACTCTTTAATAATTCCGAGTTCTCTCCACTCTAGCAGTCGAGAGCAGAAACCCCCGAAAACGTGGCCAACACGCACGGTATCGGTGTGCGCGCGACCACGTTTAGATGCCATTTCGGACATATACAACGCGAGCAGGATGAAATCGCGGCGATTTATAACGCCGACACCGACGCGCTATCTTGCTGCGTCCAGCTCCCGCGAGAATGGCTTTTCTACGATATAATGTCAGCCACCCTCTCTCTCTCTCTGGTGTGCGTTATACGCTTATACACGCATACACACATACACACATACAGACGTCATGACTGAAATAACGGCGTTCTTGGTGAGGACATCTTTTTCACGCTTTGCTATTTTGTTTCTCTCATATAGACTGCTCGTGCATGGAAAACATGGTTTCTTTGCGGTAAAAACACACACACACAAGATATTCGAGATTATTTCTTTCGCGACAATTTCATAACTTCTTAATCGTTTTTTTCTTTTATTTACACACGCGAATCGTGATTCATCTCATTCGAGTTTGAACAGCCTATACATTAACGATGACTTTTTCCAGTTGTACGTGTTACGTTTCTTTTTTTGTTGTTATTATTATTATTATTTTTTTATCCTTATACTTGTACGCGAAAGTAACGCCGCTGTCTCGACTTTAAAACTTCGATATTGCATTTTGCGAGCAATATGCTTCTTTGTCATCAATTCTTTAAGAACCGGAGGGATCCATAAATTTTGTTCCGCACCGCCGCCGACGCGAACGTCGCCTCGTAAAGTTGCATGTTTCCCGCATCCATTGCTAAACGGCTCCGAGCGCGTAGAATGGAAACCTCCCCCATGTTCCGATAGTATTTCGCACGCTCATACATAAAATAAAATGTCTAAGAATATAATACACTATAATTGCAACTCTATTATGACGTACACACGTTCGCACGTCGTGTATCGACGCGTAATTATATATTTCCAACAATTTCTAAACGCGCTAGTTCCACGATGTATAAAGGAGATACACACCCTCACAAGATCGTCGAGTTCGTGCGTGCTGATGCGCTAAACTCGAGCGTGTAATGTGCGAAACTTGATTAGAAACCCGGAGAATAGACAGGCACGCGATCATCCCGAAACTAGTTAGATAGACGTCTGCCCATAGCTTATATAGATCGGGAGCGGGATGATGTCAAATCGCCTACTTCTCGCTTGAGCGCAAAGTTTTGATGACTGTCGGGAAAATGGTTTAATCGCCTTCGTCTCTCTCTCGCGATTTTGCATTAAAAACAAAAAAGATAAACGAGACGTCCGTAAGTTGTAATAACACGATCGAGAATACATATCCGAAGATTCCGAACAAATTGTATCCCACAAAAATTTGCAAAAATTTTTTTCGAAAAAACGTATGAATTTTCCATGTGTATAAGCCGTTGTAAACTATTCGCGCGACGGTTTGTGCGATGCTAGACACGTGCCGCATGAAAAATACACGAGAATCAAGTTACGCGAGCGGCGGCGGTGGTGGCGACGACGACACTATTGCGCATTGAGTATTTTCCTCTGGCGTGCTAGACCGACCGCGCACACAAGCCAGTTGAGAAATCCAGAAGCATGTCGGTGATGGCGGAACCGTTCCCCGAAGCGAACGCGAGAAGTTACAAATGTTATCCATGTTCTACGCTTCAAAACCTCAGCCTGGGGATATAAAGAGGTACTTTATTCGATAAAAAAGTCTGGAAGTGCAACGGATGATCGTAATAATTCTTTGTTTTTTTTCCTTCTTATATAATGCCTTATCCCCTTTATTAAGTTTTATTAAAATATGCGCGCGATCGTTTCGCGCGCGCAAGAAGTCGTTCCCGGAATTAATTAGAATCGCACGTGGTAGTGGATGTTAACCGAATTCGTTTTTGTAGTTGAAAAACGTGATGGGATCTTCTTTTTTTCCCGTGAGAAGAGAGTGGCGTTGAATTTCACGAAGGGGTTCAAATGACACGGTTGTTTCGAGTTGTCGAAACGAAAACGTGAGAAGTTGTGAACATTCTCTCTCTCCCCTCCCACGATGAGAAATCTTGTTCACGGGTGTCGGCGGACTGCGCATGGATGAATGGGGTTCCTGCAGGTTTTCTCGACGAAGAGATCGATGAAGCCACGTCCAATCTGTCGATGCGCCTGAGCTACTTCCTGCGTGCATTCGCCCACCCTATTCTCGAGAGCGTACTTCATTTGCTGTGCGAGGGTGACGATAAAACTTCGCTTTTTTTTTTTTTTTTTTTTTTTTTTTTTTTTTTTTGAAATTACGCGCGATACGGTAATTTACGGAGAGTAACCGTCGTTTCCGGAAATAGATCCCGCACAACAGACCGGAAATGCGGCTTGTCGGCCCGAGTTTTTAATAACTTTCGGACGTTATATAAAAGTTCCGTTGAGGACAGACAAATGCGACAATAGATTTGGAATTAAAACGCGTATAGTCGGCGAATTTTTTTTTTTTTTACAGTCGCGCTCGTCCCTTAACCGCAGCTGGGCGTGAAAGCTGCTGCGCGTTTGTGCGAAACGTTACACCGCAAGCGCTTTGTTACGAGCTAGTCAAAACTGAACACGTGAAACAAGTGCCGAGTTATACATACCTTTCATAGAACGTGAGCGCTGTGTGCTTCTGATGTTTCTTTTTCCGTTCTCTCACGGATTTAATTGTCGACAGCACTATCAAGTTTTAAAAAATTTACACATCATCGATACGATAATGATAACGACAAGAAGCGGACACCGTGTGTGTTTTAGAAATTATTTTTCACTCACGGTTTTTCCTTGAAAATCCTAAAATAGTGCGAGGATTCCTCTGTACCATTTAACTTTCACGCGGCTATTTTGTGTACGTTCGCTAATCAAATGAGTCTTTTTCTCTCGCGGAAAAGAAAAGCGTCTCGTTTCAAAAACAGACGATTAAAAATAACAGTTTCATCAGAAAACGCATATGAGGAATTTCGATTCGGTCGGCTCTTATGCGAGAAACTCTACACGCGCGCGTACCTGTATACCTGCACGAATCATACTCAATGTTTTGCCAATTTCAATAAGTCACCGCGCAAAAACACAATAACAATTGTGCAGTTCAATCAAATCAAATACACAACAACAAGTGTACAGTTCAATCAAATCAAATACACACGACACGTGAAACGCGATATGTAAAAGGGAGCATGATAGATTCGCGCACTACGTATACGCGTGCATATCGTTTTTGATATAGGAAGTGAAGTGGTGTATATGCAAAAAGCAAAATTAAAAAAAAAAAATCTATACGTATGTATACGCGCGTTGCTTTGCGCGTTGAAAGCTGTTTCCAAAGTGTCGCGATGTATGTAACTGCGCGACATTCAAAGTGAACTACTGTTGACTAACACGCAAAAACGAATCTGCAAAAAAATACACGCGTCCAATAGCTGTGTTGGCCAACTAAAGTCGGTGTCGTTAGAAAAATAATAAAACAAGACATGTTTCTTATAAAATGCATATATCGTATATATATTACGTGTTATGTCGCTCTTTTTCTCTTCACGAAAAAATCACTCCAATTTCGCTTAAATTTATGTATTACAGCGGAGTGATTCCTTTTCTCATCTAGTCGTTTACTATCTTTCTTTCTGTTGTGATATGGAGATTTGGTTGGCTGCATGAAAGACTAACGCACACGTACACACATTCGGCGGGGAAAAAGCAAACGTTAAATTATTTTACCGACTACGTCAAAAAAGGACGTAAATGTAGTTCGACAATCTTGTGCGCGTTAAACGTACGTACGTCACTATCTTCTATCAAGAATAAATAACAACAATAATAAGAAGTCACATTCGAACTCACAGTCACTTGATTTATTTCTTATCTTTTCCATTTTCTCTTTTTTTGTGTATTTTTCGTTAAAAATTATTATACAGCTTAATGTAACATTAAATAACAGCTTGTAACATGTATACACATCTCTGTGTGTATGTGTGTGTGTCGAGTCGTGTATTTGTGTTGTGTGTGTTTACGTTGATATATTAATATTGTAATTAATCGCTAATTAGAGCGATCAAAGTAATCCCAAAATATTTGACAATATCTCCTTATCAATATGCAATATACAACCTTCAATTAATCAGTAACCAAATAGATTTTACACTCGGCTAAACTCTCGGCTATACATAAATAAAGAGAGAGAGGCGTATATCAATCACGTGATTGTATAAACCAAACATCGATGACGATATACATGTATATATAATGAAAGCTCGCTACTTGATATTGTTAATTAAAAAAATTGCGAGTCAGCGCGTGAATTGTCACGCGGCCGCTCGGATCTCTGTATGTATATATATATACCTAAATACTTCGATGAACGCAGAGAATTTTGAAATATAATGGGTTACGAATGGTGATGGATGGAGGCCGAATCGAACAGCGCAATTTGTCTCGATTATCACAGCCACAGTGATACGCGATATCAGCCACTCCAATAGCGCAGTTCACGCCCAGAATTTTTATTGTTTACCGGTTATTGGTTAGTCGATACACAGATTTATGATTCTACTATAGCTTTGGTCATGTCTAGTCGCGAGAGCGATCGCGTTACGATAACTCGACGAGATAATAAATACATCGTATAATTCGCGCGCGCGCGCGTCAAGAACAAACGTATCAACAAAGTGTATCTCTGACTCTCTCTCTTTCCGAGAGGCAACAATTTTCTCACTCGCGATAATTTAGCGACTAAATTGTTTAGTCGGTACGCGCGCATCTCACGAAAAATCGCGTTATACAAAATCGTTCGAGCGTTTAAGTAAACTCACTTTTTAAAGAAAACTATTTAGTTCTACATGTTTTTTTTTTTGATATTATTATTCTCGCATGTGAAAAAGTAAACGATAATTTGAATAAAACCGCTCTGAAAATTGACGAAGATATATATTTTCTTGCGATATAAATGCGCGTACGTTTTCGAGTGCCGGGCAGACTATATCGCCTTTAGAATAACGTTCCAAGACAACGCAGCCAACCGTCTCCGTTCTGCTTACTATTTCACCTACTATCTCTTATGTCAACGCCATATGGTAACACACACATACACACACACGCACTCTCTCTCTTTCACAAACACACACATTCTCTCTTTCTTTCTCTCTTTCCTCCTACTCTTTCTTCGATTCTTGTGTCCATTTTGTGTGTCACGATGATACAAAAGTCCGCGCGATGTAACAGTCCAAGTGATAGTATACGGTTCGGACATTAATAGAACACTATCTCTTTGTCATCGTCACGGTGCCCATCGTCGACTTGAGGCTTTCGTAGAACTTGAGGAACTTCCCCGTTGAGCCTTCATCTGAGCACCTGACCCGACCGAGCCAGAACGGCGGCTAGGAAGAATAGCGGCGAACTAGCGGCGCTCGCTCGGGCCACCCGTGCACCACTATGATGTAACTCGGCTAAACTTTCTCCTGAAACATCGTCAAATACACTCACAAGGAAACACTCGCGAATGCTCTTCCCCAAAATCGATAACTCTGTTCATACTTTTTGTTTTTGTTACAGCGGGCGAACAAAAAAAATTTACGCATTTTCCTCGCGCCACGTTGCGAGTTTAAAAAACAATGTTATGTCAAATTTTGTACAAGAGACATTTAAATGATTATTAAAAAAGTAATGTTTAATTTGATGCTTGCGCCGCGATATATTGCAAGTAGAACTTGAAATTCGGATACCCGACCGCCCGTTATTCCTGTTGCGCGCGGATTGAACCGATTCCGAAGGTGTATACCCGTATAATGCGGATACCCTCTCATGTCATGCGGGTGTTCTCAGAACCGCGCGATTCTACCCAGAAATGCGGGGAAGTCAGGCGGTTACCCGGTTCTCATTCCGAGTTTTAGTTATGTATAAAAATTTCTGAAAGTTGTTTTCGGATTGGAGTGGTGTCATTTTTTCTATGCCGACGCGACGTTTCGGTTGGACATTTCGGTTCTTATCAAAGTCACTTAATCAAAGTTTAATACAATGATAGTATCAAGCTGCTCTTAAACCCTGATGGGGTGAACTGGGGTGTCCGCGGGGCGTCGATGTGACACTGGCGCGGTTCCAGCTTGAAAACTATTTTCAGGAAAAGTATAGTATAAGCGCTATATACGCGAAGAGAAGATAAACAAGATGAGACATGTGCTTCGGGACAAGATGAAGTATCTCTTAATTTAGTTACTTTACAGTGTGTCGAAAGTCTCTCTTCAAATTTAATAGCAAACAGTTGCAAACAGTTTCTCATCAAATAATAGAGCTTCGATCGTGTATACTGGTTATGTACACTTGTATACGCTTTCGTTGAACATTGACATAACGTATAATGTAAGCTCGAGCTTGATGTGAAGTAAATATGAAAAGCATGTAATTGAATTCCGACTTGAGAATCTGTTGCACGCCGCATATACCACGCGAAGGAGACAAGACAAATGACATTTTACTGTCTAATGCTCATTTTACTAGCTAACTACTCAGTCATTCTCAACACGGAGATATATTTATACAAAGACA
The DNA here is from genome assembly GCA_014825455.1 of Pseudomyrmex pallidus. NCBI lineage: Eukaryota > Metazoa > Arthropoda > Insecta > Hymenoptera > Formicidae > Pseudomyrmex > Pseudomyrmex pallidus. Next base: position 35,855 of record QVNV01015663.1, on the reverse strand, counting down.
TGGCAAAGTTCTTTCCGGACCAGATAAGAATATTCCACGAACTCAAGGGGTTTAATGCGATAAAAATTCCAATAGAGATTAGCTCGACAATATACAAAAGTTGTATACAATATACAAGTTTCAACATCAAAGCTACTGTGTAAAGTTTGCTCGCGCAGTTAGAAAATTCTAACTTGCGTATATACTTGGTAGTTTCGTCCGGCCAAAGTCTCACGCGAAAGCGTTTTAAGAGGATCCTTTACAACAAGAGTTTCAAATCCCTTGGACTTTCTCACAGGAATCAAATACCAGAGGACATTTAGACGCATCCGCGCGCGAATGTAGTTCAAGATAAATATTAAATGCTTTGAGAAACACTTCAGTAAATAAATATAGCCGCGAATCTTTGTGAAAACTCGCTATATATACGGGGAAAAAGTTAGTCACGTGCTCATATACATATGTATATAACATATAAATATAAATGAACTATTTCGCTTGAAAATGTAAATTCAATTTCTCTGCGCACAAATAAAAAAAGAAAATATAGTATATATTTGAAGGGAAAAAATATGTACAAAAATATTCTCACCGTTTAAAACGTGTACGTGAACCGTGGCGGGTTGATCCGGCATGGTGGTAAGCTGGCACGTGTAATTTCCGCTATCCGTAGGTCCGACTTTAGCTATGCTTAGTGTCGAATTGGCCCCCTCTTCCATTAGGTCCGTTTTTATGCTGCGCAATACATACACGACATGTGATGAAATTTGAGAGAACACCTCGGTGAGAATTTTTCACGTGGCTATTTCACACTGCACGTACTGCGCGGTGCAATTTGACGCTATAGTCGAAAGTAGCATGAATTTATGCAATCTCATCGGGCCAAGCTGTGTCAAAAGCTTCCTCGTAAAATCGAAATTCTTACGTCAGTCCGTCACTGACAAGCTCGCCTGGAAAATACTTTTAAACAAACTCGCTAATGCAATTGTGAACGCTCGTTGTGAAGCGAAGAAAAAAAAAAGAGATATCTCTCTTAAGGTTAACGGGAACTTCTCAATTTTGCCCGCGTTTACGTTGCGTCTCACTTCTTTTCGTTTTAACTAATCGCCGACGCTCCATCACCACCGAGTCGTTTTTCTTTTTCACCTTTTTTTCTTTTCTTATTTCTGCCCTCTCGTCGAGTCGCTCTCTCTCTCTTCGTTTCATATATTCGCATGATTTTTCGTGCCAATTTTCTTACACGGAGACGACAAGTTAATTGCGAATCAAGCCCGGAATTATCGGCTTCCGTGAGAGAACAGTTGTTCCCGCTGGCGAGTAATAAACCCGATTAATAAGCTGCGAACTACCGAATAAATGTTTTGCGCGAAGTCAACACGTATTATTAATACAATTTTGTTTATCGATGAAAAACCATTTTTATTTTATTTGAATATTTCAGCGAACTCACTCGTTTATTCGGATACGTAACAATATGTTATGGTAATATTGCTAAAATGTATTGCTTGCGCTAATGTGTTGATTAAATTTGGTTAAAGCCTAATTTTTCAATTTAATCATTTGCGTGTGAATTTGCAAAAATATTGGAGAGAAAGAGAAAGAGAGAGAGAGGGAAGAATAATACACAAGAATAATATACAAAAAATCGACGATCGACAGGTTTAATTAAGAATTCAATTCGTGCTGTCTTATAACTGCCTTGTTTAATTTGATTGCAATTAAACAAGGATCGCCGGTGGTTTTTCTTTTTCACGTTGCAAAATGTCACGATGTAGCTTTCACGACGCGATACGACTGCATGTCGCGCGAGTGCTGTTTCCACAATCGTCTTTTCCATGTTTCTACAACGGTTCTAACGCCAAGTTCCACAACGAGGAAAAACCCGTTCTTGTAGTACAAGCTTCGGTTTTCCTTTGCCGCTCTTTGCAGAGACGCGTTCTTATTTATGCCGGGTTGCGTGCCGCTGAAAGTGGAAACTCGCTGTGACCGAAAGAGATTTTGAATCGCGCCGAGCAAGCGAGACTTTAATCGAAAAAGTTCCTCCGCTCTGCAATTTGTCGCGTTCGTTACCTCCGGCCGGTTGAACACCGCCAGACGATCGTCCATTTATCCACGAGACGTTGCCGTCCATGCCTCTCGCAGCCGGCAACGTAAAGTATTGCAAAGAAGTCCCTTACAATTAATCCGATACGCAGACGTGATAAGACTCGCGACGCCGATGAAAATAAAAGCATCATGTATTTATTATTTACGTGTTACATCAAATTGCGATACTTATTTCGAAGAACTTTGTGTGTTATATAATTTTGAAACATTCGCTTTTATTTATTTTTTATTTTTCGGGAGTTTATTTAAAAAAAGAAGGTCGATATATCGATATGCGATATATATATATATCGATATTATGATATTTGCATAGATAAATCTTATTCTTTCTTTCGACTTTCACAGAAACACACTTGTAAAATTGTACATTATCGTTTCCGGTGTCTCGGTTACACATTGACAGTACGCAATGCCACGTTACGCAATTGAAATAACGATGATTAATCGTGTGGAACATTACTTTGATCGATGAATTTGTGCTGTTAATTTTCTGTATAAGCGATTAGCTATTTCTCCATTCGCGGCGCAATCAGCCAAAACGTGTCGATACTGTATAATACTAGCAATTTATCATTCAATCCAACGTGTTGACACGACGAATGCTCTTTTTGCTGATGCACCGTGGAGGATGACGCATTTTTGATTGGTAAAAAATTGAAGTTCAATAAGTAGAAACAAATTGACCCGTTATTGCCTTCGCACCGAGCAAAATAGAAAAAAAAAAAGAATGAAAGATCTGATAGAGAACAAAGTACATTCTACTCTTTATTTTATGTACTGACTGGTGATTATATGCGATAACACAAATTTGCTCGGCAAAATAAAGCAGAAGAGTACAAGAAAAAATATATAGCACAAAAAAAAAATTAATGTGTAACGTAAACGACTTTTCTGTATGACCATCGAGTATACACATCGAGTTAGATTAAACCCACATAGCAAATAAATTAAGATAGTATCGTGTATACATAACATTGATTCGACGGTGCGGAAAATTCGATTTAACGCTGGTCAACTACGGATACGCTTTGTGAATTACTATAGTTGTTGTAACCAGGGCTTTAATTACGATGCCGAATTTAATGTAATTTGACACTGCATAAAATGTTCTTCTCTCGCGTATTTCATTATTGTGAAAAGATCCCAATGTAATTTAATGTATTAAATGCGATATTAAACGCAATAAATTCGTGTCGCATTGTTTTCAAAATGAATAGCATTTGTGTAACTAGTTCACCTATTATTCTTTGATGTGTATACACACGGACATTGTGTTACATCATTTATTCAGTAAAATTAATGCGAATGTTTTGTTTTATAATTTGACACGAGAGAATTTAAAATTTGACCGCGATTTGAAAGCGCATAATTCTAGCATTTTTTAATAAAAAGTGATCTGTGTGATGCGAGGAGGGCTTAGCCAGGCAAGTGTCACTGAAGTCGACAAATAAATAGAAAATACGTATTATCAAAAGCGTAAAAGCATTTGCGAATAAACGTGTGAATAAATTATAGGATGTCAGGTCGACGCTAGGTGATTAATTAAATGAGGGAGTAAATTAAACGAGATAGCAATAATTCTCGCTCGCTCACCCCATTGCGGACATTGTTAAAAAGAATAAGAAATGTTGTGGCTTTACGCGCGACGTGCACACACATCTTACGTGAAAGAATGGGAGAAAAAACGAAAATTTATAGAATGATCAGAAAGATACAGAAGATATCAACTTATACAACGAGAGCATCGAGACTCTATAACATGATTGAGAAAATCGTCATATGTATACAGTAAAATCAAACATGAATTACAAAAAAAATAAAAAAGAATCTAAAAATCGTATAAAACCGATTTTTCAACTCACTTTAAAACAATTCCAAGTTTTTATTCATCGCGGTAATATAAAAGAAAACCGGTTCTAATTAATATTATAATGCATGCAGGATGGCACAATATTTGCTAGCTACGTTGTGTAGCGGTCGGGCAGATCGCAGAGGGACGTTATCCAACGTTCCGTTTCTCGCAACGAGATCTACGACCTCGTGTATGTACAGTCGTTCGTATGTACAGAAGCGCGCAACGCAAACTAATTTCATTTACTGTCCCGCCGTGTCTCACCAACGCCTAACTTTACTGTCAGAGCGCGGGCCCACAGAAACGCGCCGGTCCCACGACCGAGAATCAACCCCTCTGTCGTACGTACACCGACACCTTTCTCGTCGCGACACGCCGCCGTTCCAACTCTCGCGGCTGGCTGTCATCAGCCACCGTGTATTCCGTATGAACACTCTAGCGGCACGTATTTTCGAATCCTTCGGGGCTTCTCATATTCTGGTCCTGGAAATCGCGCGAGCCGAAAGGCGTATTGGATGCGCGCACACTCGTCGGTCTCCATTAACATTAACATGTTACACACACAACGCACACACCGTACATACTCGGAAATAAATATATTTCACGGCTATACTTTTGCAATATTTTCCCAAACTTTTTCCTCTGTACATAATATTTACAGTATTATAATTTACATTACGTTTATCTGTAAAAACAGAATAAAACAAAAAGTATATATTATGGTTTTGCTATTAAAATAAATAATAATAATAAAAATAATAATATTAACTAAATATTCTTTCTATTTTTCATCGTATAATTTGTTTTTAAAAAACAATATATAAGTGTAATAACTTGTAACAGCGGTAGAACAAAAAAAAAGAGACATACTCTGTTATAAAAATATAAAGAACATTATTACAAATTTCGTTCTCTTGCAAACGTCAAAGTTTCTTCTTCCGCTTTAGTTTTGCAAAAGTGCAGCTGCGGATATAATTCAACGTGATAAAAGTCGCGCCATTTATCATACTTAACAAAACGATGTTGGACGAGAGAAACGAGAAAAACACAAATACGTGACAATATATAAATGAGATAAAATTTTTTAATACGAGAGTTTTTTTTTGCGCCGATTTCCGCGCAAAATTTTCAGACGTGAACGAAACGACATATACGACCGGCCGACTTTGGTCATTTCGCAAAATGAATTGTGCCCCGTATATATCATTGAGCTGCGATATCAAAACGAACTATATATTAACGAAGATTAATACAAACGGCTTGTCGCTCTTGTCCTTTTTCTGATTTCTATTCCTGAGTTTTATTCGGTGCGACAGCTGAACAAGTCTCCTCGCTATTATACGAATTGCGAATAATGAATTCTTATGCTGCAGAATGAGTTCTTTCTATTCTACTGTTCCAGCCAACTTGCAGGAATCTATAATATAAAATATAATCTTCGTGATAAGAGGAAGAGAGACAAGAAAGAGAGAGAGAGAGAGAGAATGAGCGAGTCATATTTTTTAACGTAGCGTGAAACATCCTGATGAAAGGCAATACAAAAGAAAAAGAATTGTACGTGCGCGATCTATTGTATATTGGATTTTTCTCAGCCTTTGGTTTCCGCCCAGTTGACACAGAATCTTTTCTCTTGCGCGTAAACTCTCGTCAAACAAGGAAAAGTTTTGTGAATTAATTACACTTTGTTCGCATAACCACGTCAAGTACGTCTCGACATTCGTATTATATATATTCTCATATTTGCCGTGAAGCGCGTTTCCTCTAACTGAAACGACTTTGTGCAAGCACAAATTTCAAGTAATAGAGCTACCAAGTTTTAAGACCTCTTTGTGCGGCTTTCAGAGTGCGCGCGACGTATTGCTGAGCGAGATGTAAAATGAAAAAGATGTATTGGGAATAATTTAAATGCGTAAACAAAGAAAAAATCAAATAAAATGACCTCAGAAGTATTATTATAAGCGCGAGGAAATGCCGACATTTCTCCCTGAAGCTGATAAGCAGAACAGAAAAGAATGCAATGTATATTTTAAAAACTCGAAGTCACCTGATGCCGCCTCTTGACGTGTCGTTGTTCAAGACTCTGTTACCGTGGAGCCACTGGACGACGCTGTACTGCACTTGCATCGCTATGTGACGCACGACGCACAGTAGTTCGATAGTGCTGTCGGCTTCGTAGTACTTGTCTCGCAGCGGCTCGCCCAGGGCGTCCACTATTTGGACGGACGGTGCTGAAAAATTTTATAGAAACAGATTGGATAGAAAAAAAAAAATATTCGATAAATATTAAAAGAGACAAAGAGAGAGAGAAAGAGAGAGAGGAAGGAAGAAGAAAGAAGAACGAAGACAAAAAAGCGCGTAATTTTCACGGCAATTATATTACGAAAAGTTCTTATACTCGAAACACGAGATCTCCAACATTGTTTGTCGAATTTATTGAGCTCGTCGTGGCAATTTGCGCGTCATGAAATTTGACCATATACACAAGCGTGATATTGGATTACACATAGAATTCGACTACAAATATTTAACTTTATGGCCCAATAAATATCTCTCATATTGACGTCATTGGGTTGTCCACACGACCGCGCACCCAACGCGCGATCGAGAGCCACCCCAATTCATTCGTATATCTCCATCGCCGTCTTTCCATTGGACTGGACCGTTTCCAACTAGCGCCACGATACCTATCCGATAGCTATATATCGCGGTCCGTGAAGTCCGGGGCGATGTACAAGCAAGCAGCGAAAGAAATCACGAAAAAGGGAAACGTTTTGGAGATAGATCAGAGTGCTCTCTCTTCCTGCTCCGGCTTGTGTGCAACTCCCGACCTCATGAATACCGCGCGAAATGTAATCTCTCTCGCGCTCTCGCCCTTTTCTCTTTCCATAGCTCTCTCCTCTTTTTTTTTTGTATTATCTGAGGCACGTGCCGCACTTTATTCCGCGTGGTTTTTTTTTTCAAGGCGATACAAAATTTTTCTACAAGCTTCTACAAGAAAATATGTTATTCGCGCGTTTATAGTTTTATAGGTGATAATTAAAAAATAAAGACCTGTTACTCAGATAATGAAAAAAATGATAAGGGAAGAAAACCTTTTAGACAGACGTACTCTTGTTTATTTATGTTAACGTTCTGTGATATAAAGATAAAAAAAAAAAAAGAAAGAACTACGCGCGAACTAAATTGCCGGAAGGATCGACGACGGGAAAGACACAGGAAGACGGACGACAAATGGAAGTCGGGAAAGTAGAACTTGCGTATATACATCAAAATCTCGGAGCTACTTTATCTCGCGTGGTCTTAGTCTTCTCTTTGGTTTTTGGATTAAGTGTTAATCCATTGTTTAACGCGTTCTCGCGAAGGCGATGATCCTGACATTTCTCGAGTGTGACTCGAAGACAAGATTAGATGTTTGCTTTACTTTATTTTTCTTCGTCTTTGCTAATTACACGCGCATTTTGGATGTGTAAATGAAATGGAATATTTCTCTACATCGACATCGCACGAACATTCAAGATTTAATATTTACTTTTCACGTTTTTGTTTTGTATCACATTGAATATAATTTATACGAGAAAAAGAACGTTTAAAGATTAATTTACTCGCGCGTGTTACTATTTTAAAAAAGCTAAAATTTAATTTTCTTGTATTTATATTGCTTTTGTATGTTTATTTCGTTGTGTTAAATATGTAATATTTTTTTTTTTTTTTTTTTTTTTTTGCGCGCGCGCACTTATCGCCGATCGAAAGGTAACAGCGATAATCGATTGAAGCTTGCGACAATAGAGCCCGAGCACGGTGCATTCAAATCTCGGTACGTTAATTATCGTATACCATGCGTGATCCATCGAAAATACGCGATTGCAAGATTCGGGAAACAATAGACAATTGTGCTTGCCCGCAATTTAGCTTTCAAAGTTAAACAGATACAAAAACAAAGAATAGATTGGCTAGGCGGCCGGTGAGAATACGAGCGCGCGTGCGCGGTTCGACGATATATCGTTCTTTCAACGGCGTTTGACGTTTCAAACCACGTTACAAACGATCTCATGAAAGCCTCCGCACAAAGGCGCCGGCAGTATGAAACAATTAAGCTTTAATTGTATGAATATCGAGTGATATCTCGATAATAGGAAGCGCAAAATAAATGGTCGCTAACGGTATAATAATATCGCTTGCCAACACCATCGACAAACAGCAACACAGTATCAAATTATGTGTGTCCGCAGAGTGCAACACTTTTCCAAGGTGATCGACGCAAACATCACACACGTACACACGCACACACACACGCACACACAGAGGGATTACTCGACAATTTTTAGTATAGAAGAATTATGGGAAAGAGACTGCTACGAGAATAAGAGCAAGGGACTTTAAATGCGGATAATCCCTTTGAACTCGCGTTAGAAGATTTTTCGTTATAACGTGAAGAAGCTACATCGTCTTATCCGATGGAAAGCTTACAATATAATCTCACATCGGCGAGAGCGCGTGGACCGAGAAAGAAGTGAAAGAGGAATTTCCTTGTTTCGATCTTTTTCTCTTTGTCGTGAGCTTGCGCGATTTTATGCGATTTGACAAAAGCAAAACCGGTACGATTTTCAGTCACATTTTTATCTTTATTACGAACGGATTTACTAGAATTTCTGATGCAGTGTCGTATCGTGTCTTGAGAGAGTTTGGGACGGACGTATTTTCTATGTATCTGAAATTCAACTTAAGAAATCCAACGTGATAGTAATTGTGCTAGTTCCATCATTTTAGTAATTACTTTCGGGATCGTTCAACAAACGTGCTCGCCATCTGCTTTTGTTCTCACTTCCTAATGCGTAATATTTCTACAAACGCGGTCTTGTAGTTTCTCTTCTCTGTTAGCTTTTAAAATTACGCAATTTTTCTTTCCTCCCTTCTCTCTCTCTTTGTGTCTATTAAAATCTTTCTACTTGTTTGTCAATTTTCCGTTATCCATTTCTCGCTTTAACCATCAAGTGTCATTCCGCTCTTCTATCTCCCTCATTTCTCTAAATAGCTCGACACATCTCGATTTCATTTCGCAGCGCGGAGATGAAGTTTCTCCGCTTTAAACTCCGTGCCGTTCTTCCGAGCCGAATCCTCATTCACCTCAATTATAGAGCACGTCGTTTTCAATTATCCCTCTAACTAAACGATCTCTACCGTGAAAAAAAAAAGAAAGAAAAATAGCGCGAACAAAACCAATTTGTTCAATCGCTACAGCTTCGCGAAAAAAAGCTAAATCAACTTTATTCAAAGAAAATACGAAACTAAAACCGCGTGGAAATTTTTCTCTCTCTCTTTTTTTTTTTTGGATTTTTGCGGAGATACATTTTGTCGTGACGTTGTCGTCGTTATCATCAATGCAATGTGCATGATGTCGACATCAGGCAGAAAGCCGTTGATTCACATTATCACTTACCGTTAATGTGTAGGTTGACATGAATGAACTTAGGTGGATGGGTGCTGATCTGACACTCATATTGACCCTCGTCGCTGCTGTTAACACGCTTGATACGCAGACGCCAGTTGTCCGGATACTGAAATTCGATGGTATATCTCGAATCGCCCGTATATGTATGCTGACCCACTGTCAGCAGACTCATCTTCTCGCTGCTCTCCTGTCGCCGCAACCAGGATACCTACACATGAATATAAAAAAGAAAAGTATTCCTAGAAAAACGGTTTTCATATTTTTCACGTTTAAACAAGCACGTTTGAAAATTTAATGTTTTAAAATAGCAAATACGAACGCAAAAATATACTAGATGTATAATAAAAGAAAAAACAAATAAACAACATGTAAACGTACATGTAAATATAAAAAAACATAAATATATGTGTGTAATGTGGTTAAAACTGGAGTAATGTGGTTAAAACTAATTACATACTAAAAATAACAGATAAGTTATTTCTTATAATATTTTACACAAAACGCATAAGGTTCGTGGATGACTCAATGTTTAAGAACAATGCGATTGAAAAGCGAACGATTCCAAGTTCAAATTCCGGCCTAGTCTTTATGTCAAACTGTATCTATAATTCAATCTTACGAGGACTTAATTTTCTCAACGTTTTCTCTTCGAGATTTGTCGCAAAATTAACGCGTGTTGTGCTTCTTGATTTTCATCAACAGATAAAATAGTAAGCTAAGAATTAAGAAGCTTATTACGTTATGTACGGTTAGTTTTAAGTCTCTTACTTAAAGAAGAGAATATATTCTTTAAAATCATTAGAGTTGAATTTATGAGAGAACGGACAAATATTAGCGCACAAGGTCTGAATAGCTCAGATGGTTGTATTTAAGAGAGCGATTGCCCAGAGAAAAGTAGCATTTCGATCCACCCTTCACTGCTTAATTTTTTTTTTTATTTTTTACACTGATTTTTCCTCAGCACGCGAATAAATCTTCCAACTTTTACTACACTTTTCTTCCGCAAAAGGGAACAACTTCACAAATCTTTCTCAAGTCAATTTTCTTTGTATATTTAATAAACACTACACCTTCTAAGTTGGTTTTTCTTAGTGAAATTTTATAATAACATTAAATTAAATAATCAAAATTATAATGTAATATTTAATTTCCCATGATACTGATTGTAATAGTGTATAAATTGCTGCGAGGTGTGTAATAGGATATTATCTGTTCAAGCGCCAGAGAGAGAGAGAGAGATTCATGCGCGCATAACCGATATCTGACCGCATAATTTGTTCTATAGTTTGGGCCACGGATAATGCGGAAACGGCTTGTAACTATATTACGAGCAACATTGCGTTCCAAATGAACATAACAGTAATTGGAAATAATCTGTCGTAATTATAACAGAAACTGCAAGAGAGAAATCGGTCGCGCGGTTTTTTGACAAATTACTGTATTATTTCAAGGTCTGTTAGACGGAAGAAACACTTTCTTGCCGCACCAGCAAAAAACAGAATAGTTACGATCTCATGCCTGATAAAGTAAAGCGTGACTATATGCTGATACACGAGCGATTATCGATAAAATCGATAAGAACTTTGTGCGAAAATCAAACGAAAATAGAATTATTCGAATTTGTGCCATTGAATTATTTTACGTGCAGATTATTACGCTCGCAAATAACCGGGTCAGACATTACGCGAATTTCTTCCTTAAATTCGTTCCTTGAAGTATAAAATATACGAATACTCGCGCGGACCAGCAGATTAATCATAATAAGCTAACCGTAGCTTACCCGGGTCGTAATAAGGCAAAATATTCCGAGATTACTCGGTGAATTATTGCGCTATGAATTTGTAGCAATGATTAAAAGGGTGTGGGCGACCAATTACGGGAGAGGAACGACGGGAGGAGTAAACAGAATGAGCGAGTATGCACTTCCGCGCTTACGGTTTTATCCTGCAGCAACGATATTCTACAATCGAGAGTGACACTAGCGCCGGCTTGCACCGTGATGTTGGAGCTTTCGCCTTCGAAGTGAGGACCCCATTTATGATCGTGATGATGTTGATGCTTGTTTAGAGTGCTGTGTGTATCAAAGATGTAGTTCAGCATTGGTGCATCCGTCGGCACGGATCGTTTTGCCGTCGTCGCTGATTTCGTGGAGATCGAATCCGTCGCCGGAGGCAGTTCTGTAACATATAAAGAAAAAATACGTCAACGTATATAATATAAACAATAATTTAAAAAAAAAAAATCATTTTTCCTCTTTTTCATATTTTGAACAGCGGAAATGCATATACGGCGCGTACATTCGTTATAATTGTCCATGATTGTTTACAACGCTTTATGTATATTTTTATGTTACGCTCTGCTGAGTTTTTCGACGTTCTATTTTTTTGTTTTGCAATTCAACTCCGTTTTCGATTGTAAATTGTAAATTTGTTTAATCGATTTGTTGATGATTTTCCCGGTTTAGACCGTATCGCTTTAGATTATTGACATCTAACCAGCCTGTCAATAACAGGTTAATATCGATGTAAATACATGCACGTCTACAATTGCGTAATCAAGATACACACATCATCTCCTTGACATTCTTGTTGCTAGTGTTATCGTTGCGTATCGAGTAATTATATATGTATATATATATATGTTCAAAATTTTTCGACGCAATCTCGAATAAGTTCTGTTTCATTTCAATCTATTTTTAATTAAAAAAAATTATGTATACATATATTTCTTATTGAAATCACACACACATATAATCAGTGTATGCGTGTAACATTGTATTGATTATATGGATGTAAAATTCCAGATTAAAAGGATGGTTTTGACGAGAATGTTGAACTTTTGTGATCTGCATCGTATAAATCTGAATACACGATTTTCGAGAGTCATCCGTATTGTAGCAACGTGGTAAATATGAGAAATCGAACGCGAAGAAGGGATATATCGAAAAATTTGACATACTGAGTACAGACTTCGTCTTCTTCTTCTTCTTCTTCTTCTTCTTCATAAGTCTCGTCACGTAACGCCAACAGAAGTTCCATTTGAGAATCCGCGGCGCGGACGTAAAGCCCGCTGCAGTCGATTGTTCTACGACCGAAGACGAATTGGAGCACTTGCGCAGGTAATCCTGACTTTCATCGAGTCAGCGATAGGTGAGCGCCGGAGTTCGCCCCGAACCACGACGAACTCTCCGGGCAACCTCCGGAAAGATTCTGGAATTCGCGGCATTGCGACAGAAGAAGAAAGAAATATAGGAACGTAGAATCCCGCGCGACGAAGTCGCACGTCAAAAAGGATCAGTATGCCGCGGAGCGCAAAATGTTCTTTTCCACGCGCGACTCTTCGTCGTCATCTCGTATCTCTAAAGCTTCCCCATTCCTTTTCTCTTTCTCCCCGTGCGTTCCGTTCTCTTCGCCGTTTGCCTACATCGGTCGCCTCTATACCTTCCCGGTTGCACCAATGCGTCAATTCTGTTCTCTCGATCGCAGAAATTTTTCCCTTGCTGGAGGGAAGAAAACCTGATCGGGAATTCCGGTGGTACTGCTGGAAGCGTGTCTCGGATACCGAGAAGAATCTTTCTAGCGGCGTAACATACACACGTATTCTCTGTCTGTCTCTCTCTCTCTCTTTTTCTTTTTTTTTTCTATCACTCTCGTTCGTCTCTTTTTCTCTCGGATATGTGAAGATCCGTATACACGCTGTATTGAAATTAATATATCAGATTGAAAACTTTGCTTTTTGATATGAACGTGGTGTGAAGGAACGAATTTCAGAGATGTAATTCAATTTTCGTTTAAACGCGGATTTTATACGTTCACGTGAAACATCCGTAATAATATCGAAGAACAATATACGCAATGAATAATTGAACAAAATACGCGCAATTCAATTATCTCTTCGAAAAATGCTCGCAACTGTTCGAGTCTAAGCAAAGACTTAGATAGAATAATTGACGTACAAAACAATACTCAAAGCACACAGCTGACAGAGCCGAAACGGAAACTGCGAAGTATCGTTAATCTCACAGCGCGAATACAACGTAATTCTACTTTCGAAGTTCGGTATACGAATACTAAGCAGAAGAGAGATGACTGTGTCGGTATGTCGTTGGCACCAGCTGATTGCAACCATTTGTTGGCAAGATGTACATTTCTACAATCACGCTGAGATGCTAGATTACACAGAGTGACTAATTACGCAAATTTGTTCCATAAGATGCCAGAACGCAAAATGCGAGCGCGCAGGTACAGCGCGAAGAATGCGCTTTCGGAAGCAGAGAGAGAGAGAGAGAGAGAGAGAGAGAGAGAGAGAGAGAAAGAGAGAAACATATCTATATGTTTTATGTTTTAGACGATTTATCTGTTGTGTGATCTCTGTATTTTCAACTCAAATGTGTGCTAGTAAAAATCGTTTATTTATTAATCATTTTACATATTTCTCTCAGTCTCTCTCTCTCTCTCTTTTCCCACCGAAATGTATTTACAACATTGCGGAAATATAAACAGATCTTACGATAAACGTTATGATCTATTTCACTTGGAAAATGTGCTGCATATCGCGTGTTTCATCGCGCGTTTTATTTATTTATTTTTTTTTTCAATCTTTGAATCGAGTTTGACAATGTCGTTATGAAATAACGATTTTCGACTTTTTATTTTACGAATCGTTTTTCGATATTTCTTTAATTCTCATATTCATTCAAAAACATAAAATAGAGAACGGGATGGGTATTCCATTTGTGGACTTGCGGTGTAATCGTATGGTCTAAACCCCACGATAAATAATTCTGATTCGCCGCACAATCTACTAGTACGCTCATGTTTTATGCATGCTGAACGCGTGCGGCGTGTAACGTGTTATATCGTCGTAGGTTCGCGATATACATACACGGGATCTATAGATCGCTGCGAATTGTCATTCGCCTCTCTTACTGTTAGTAGTATTCTTAGTGCTTTCGCATCAATGAGCGAAGTCATCAGACGGCGAACCCCTGTTCCGGCTGCAATCCCCGTATTCTATCGAGAAAGACAACCTTGTTATAGTACACACGATGTATTCAATGTAATTCTTGTTGAAAACCCACTTTGTCGCGATGGAATATATTTAGTAAACTCTACATTTTATCTGTCTGGTTACTGTAATCGAAAAATAAAGTCACAAAAAAAATGTGGTAATAATATTCAGCCGAGAGTATGCTCCGTGTGTGTGATATATATTCGCGATAAAAGAAACATATAGCGCACGCATTATCTTACACTTTCGACTCGCAGAAGTGCATGCGGGATTTGCTGAAGCGGCCGATTCCCGTAGAACCGGTCGATTTATGACAAAACGTGTGTGTTGCAGGTGCAACACACGATGCGGATACTATAAATTGCGAGAATTGCAGGTACATACGGATGGACTCACGGCAAATGTTTAGTTATATATTCGGGCAGTTCTACCGTTGAGAGTGCTGCATATGTCATGCAGCCACGCACGCAAGCGTGAATATTACGCGCCGTGTCAATGTATACTCTGCGTCGTACCGATTTGAGGCAACAAGCAATTTGCACTCCTCCCTGCTCTTTCTATATGTACATAAAATAATCAAAGAGAGAAATATAAGACAGAAAATAATCAAAAGAGAGAGAGAGAGAAAAAAGAGAGATGTTTAGAATTACATGTTTGTACAGAGAACAAGCGATCGCGGAGAAGAGATTCAGATGAACCGATGTGCTGCTGGTTACCGTATCATTAACGAGTACGTACGCATGAACGCGCGTTCTCGGCGTGTTCAACATAGAAGTACATTTACACGATGTATGCGGAAACGTGAAGTTACATTCCGCGATGCCAGCAACGCGCCACGACGCGCATCGATCTCTCTGGGAATTAATTGCGCACGTCGACGCCGCCGATCGCTTTGTCACTTTCATGATTTGCGCTCACGTCGTGGTGCACCGCGAGTAGATTAGAAATTCTGCACGCGTTTCAAACGTCCACGCTAACGCATCGGCAAGTTCTCGCGCGCGCGCACAAGAATGACGCTCTCGTTTATGGTACAGAAATTTCGCCGTTGGCGATGTTCCGACGATTCTTCTGTTCCGAGAAAAAAACTTCTCTGCATAGCTGGTCTCATATAGCGCGCAGCTGCGTTAAAATTATGTCGGTTTCTTGCTTGTCGATCGACAAAAAGGAAAAAGTGACATGCACGGCAAATCTATTAAAGTTTATTATAATTTAATAGAACGGCCCTAATAATGAAAATGTATTAGCGTTTTCGATTTTTGTTTTTTCGAGAAGTCACATATTAATCCGCTGCGGCGAAGTCTAATGGCGCGCATTAAAAATATATGAGTATTGATAATATTAAAGCTATATTAGGTCATTAAGCATGAAACTTGACAAATAAATATATAAGTATATATACTCATACATATATATAATACAAATATAATATACATGTATATTTGTCAAGCTTCATACTTAATGATCCAATATATAGTCTGAAGAAGTGTCTCTAATGCCACTTGAGCGGTATCGATTGAACGCCTGAAGGTGTCAATAGCTCAGATGACAAGATTTAGTTTAGCGCCAATAGAGAGGCACCAACAGCATATTCTGAACGAACTTTC
Source organism: Pseudomyrmex pallidus (assembly GCA_014825455.1). NCBI lineage: Eukaryota > Metazoa > Arthropoda > Insecta > Hymenoptera > Formicidae > Pseudomyrmex > Pseudomyrmex pallidus. Next base: position 19,855 of record QVNV01015663.1, on the reverse strand, counting down.
AAAACGCTTGTAGATGCCAATAGCAATGAAAGGATTAATTGTGTGATATACATTGCAGGTAATAATTACAAAGAACAATTACGTATGTAGATATATGTATAATATCATCACACAGAGAGAGAATACACGGTTTCTAATAATAATCTTATTACCGTCAACGCTCGCAATATTCAAGTATTCCGTTACAGTTATCTAATCTGCGCTCGCGTTTGTGCGATACACGCACACAGAGATATCTATATTTACTTCACTGTGCAATTTAGGATGTGTAGTGGGCGCGCTAATATTTCGACAGGCTGTTACTTCGCTTCCGACATTTCCGATAATCCTAAATTCATTGCGAAATAATTGACGGCCGATCCGACAGAAATGTAATTTACATCCGTACTCGGTTATCGGCGCAACGTTAATTGATGCGCAACATTCGTTATGAAAAACAATAACTCGATCTCGAGAGATGTAATAGTTTTTTTTGTTTCTGTTATTGTTGTTTTTTGCGTTTTTCGTGTCCATTAATGAAGTTTCTCGCGATTATAATTGCGATTCCCTCGTGCGCGTTCCCGCGGTGGCGCGTCATGCGAACCGACATTCGGCACTGTGTTGCGTCTGACAATGCCGAAATGGAAACGAGAGAGCTGTTCAGCGCGCGCGTTTCCGTCTTACGCGGAACAATAACCGCTTTTATCGAGAGATAGCGTGTCTTCAGCAGAAGATACCGCATCGTCACGGAATTCTCTCCCAACCGCACATGCATGCCGTTATATAAACTATTAACGGATTATGTGTGGCACCAATCTCGGGAGTAAATCGCTTAGTTAATACGAAATAAAGTAGCGAAATAGAACGTTAAACGAGGACACGTATAGATGAGGAACAAAGCACAAGACAAACGCGCAGACGATGAAGTTCGAAAACCGTTTCAAAATTTTGCGACCGAGATTTTGTCGTTTCGTAGACTTTCGCAGAGGTTTAACTTTGAACAGGAAACGAGAGAGTTCGACATGTGTGAACGGAGAAAACATTTATCATTCATTTCACATTTGTGTACAGCTCGTTCAATTACACGGGGATATTTTGCATACTACATGTGCGTCGTGCATATGGAAACACTCGTAAACTCCATTATCATTATGATGAAATATTCGAATAATTCTCTTATCTAATCAGCCGCGCTCGACACGACGCGCGTAATGCGAAACATGTCGCACACGACGGTATTACGAGATAATAAGAGGAAACGGTCGCGGATGTTATTATCGTGTCTCGGATTTACATACCGTCGTATCCGGGATTTATATTCGGTTCCTAATCTAAATTTCATAGAGATTCATCCCGCGTCTCATGAGAGATTAGGCTCCGCCGCTGGCGACACGTAATGTTTAAAACCGCGCCGGTTTCCACGCGCAAAAGCCATATACACGCATCACATACGCGTGAATATTCAATCAAACAATTTTATGAACATTTATCAGGGGAATATGTTTTTTTTTTTTTTTTGTTCGCGGCGCGCGACTCTGTTTTCATCGAGTAAGACCTGGGATTGTGACAAACGGAATACGCGAAACACAACGACGAGTATCACGGTTGCTAGTTCCGGGAGCGGAGTTGGGGATCCATGGCAAATGACATGTGTATGTGTAACACGGCCACCGAAATGGGAATTCCAAGCTAAAACATGAAGTTGTGTAAAAGTACGACGTGCGCGCATATACGACGCGGGACACGCTCACTCGTGCAGATAAATCTTATTTTACGACGAGAACCAGATTAAACAAAATTTTCTTATTCTCACACACACACACACACACGTTTTTCGAACAACGGTGTGTGTTATGCAATTGTCGCAAAGCGCGTTCTTCATACACGCACACATCGCGGTTTTAAAATTGTAATATAATCACAAAATAGTGATATTTTTACAATAATCAAGATATAATGACAGTTTCGCAACACATGTGTGATGTGACGACAAGTTTTTTTTTTCAATAAATTTTTAACGATAAATCTTCTTCTTGACGGTTCTTTCTATTTAATAATAGCGCTATTTTGATTTATACCGCAATCGTGCGGAACTACGACAGGTTTTGAAATATTTTACACTCGTTTAGCAATGTTACGAGAACAGTTGGTCGCACACACCTTCGTCGCGCTAAAAGGTCGGCCGACCGATTCGAAATTGTCGATACGATCTTTATGGCGATCGACATTGTGTTACCATAACTCATTCCGCGTTGGTGTACGTGTCCACGTGTGTATGCACGTGCGTGTATGTATGTATGTTCGCGGACAGGCAAGCTGGAAATTTGAAACGTGTTGTTATTACTTGGGCGTGTGTCATCGAGGTGTGCGCGAGATATACACGTAAATACGATTTACACGTGATCTGTAAATCGATTTCGCAAATTCTGTCGATGTTTTGACCTGCTCGTGCACATTTGAAAATTACTTTTTTAGCGATTTTTGCTTATTTTTCCGCATTTCTATTGCGTTTTTTTTTTTTTTTAAATTATTATTTGCTTCGCACTTTTTATCGTCACGTACGCACACAACTGCACGAGAGCAACGATCTCTTGTTTGTGACGTACCTGTGTGCGTGCCAGACGCCGTGAGATGAGTCAGACGGTAGATCGTCAGAAGTCGAAAAAGCCACGTGACACTACACATGACTGACGCGGCGCGTGGCTGCTCTTCGCTGCCTTATCTATTCCCGCTGTTGCGGCCTGCGTACCACGACCGCATTCGATATCTGAAACACAGGTATAAAATGTCGGGAGTAAGTAGTCGAGCTCGTTTATGGCCGGACTCATCCTTAAAATTAATGACGGCGTGCAAAAGCATCAAGAGTCTGAGATAAAATCAATACTTGATCGATACTCGAGAAGTACTAAGTACGGCAGTTTATCGAGTTTAATTGTCGATCGAATTACGAATCGTCGCGTGACGTGACAATAACCGTTCAACGGTTCTATATTTATTATCAGAGAAGGATTATTACGCGTCGATAGCATCAACGTGCTGTTCTCAATAACGCACTTGAATCAAATACATAAATCGAGCGAACAGAAAAACTGTGACGCACAAATAATTAAGAGATATCCTCGTTGCCATAAAGCAGCGAATATCTCGCAAAGAGTGCGCGGGGGGATGCTTTCTCGGAGCCGGGAAATAACGAGAAAGAAGAAAGCCGCACACGATGCACGGCGTTGCCATAACGTAATTAACTCGTTTTATACCGGCGCTCGTAAGTCGGCCGACTGCCGCGCTAATATGAAAGTATCGTCGTCTCTACGGGTATTAACTTCTAAACTTTCCCACGGGCAGAGAACGTGCGAGGATTTTAATTAAAGTATAATTAAACACCGTAGAAGTAATTGAATGAAACAAGTAATTCCCCGTATTCTCTCTCTCTCTCTTTCTCTTTTCTTCCTTGTTTTCAGTATGAATTATTGTTATATATTATATTCCTCGACTTGATATTTCAGTTTTTTTTCACGATCGCATTTAAAAGAATTTGAAACGTTTATTCACATCTCGTTTGAAATGTATTATTTTGCGGTCGGCAATTTTGAAGAGAGATTTTCCACTCCCCCGAGTTTTAATTCGGAGCTTCATTTCGTGTACGGACGCGCGGCGGTCGGAATACAATATAACAAAGTCTCTCTCTCTCTCCCTCTCTTAAACGTGTTTCGAGACCGAAAAATGATGATCCGAGAACCGCAGGAATTAGATTGGGGTACCGGGTTATCTCTCTCCGTGTTCGTTGAACACTAGTGAGAAATTCGCGGTCTAATGTATCGACGTCATTACCTGATTCCGGGTTTCGACAACGCAGCGAAATCAAAGACAGTGGCAATTGAGAACACGGGACGGCACGTATCGCGTTACCACTTCCAAAGGATATCTCGCTCAGCGATCCTTTTGTTAAAGCTTGCAATTGATGCAAGTAGCGATTAACAATTTCAGGTGGCGCGGTCACTTGCAGAAACTGTTAACATTAAATATCACTTAATTGTCGCTCTGGAGTATTGCGGCACGTTTCCGATGACGACTAAAATATTTCCGCAATTAGAACGATATCATGTTATAACGAGAAGTTCTTCCGTTTTCGTTTTCAAATTACATCGGTGTGAAAAAGCTGATCGGGAGCTTTTTAGCCCAATGCTAAACTTCTCTCTCTCTCTCTTTCTTTCTCTCTCCGATGGCGCCAATGTAGATAGATCAATATGTTGTTGTTAGATTAATAAATCAGTTAAAAGATTACAAATTTCAAAACGGTGTAATAAAACAACTTTGCAGAAAAATTCAACAAAAAGTGGCCTAATATACTTGTTGTGCATTTCCCGTATGTGAGAGACGGTCACTACATGATGTATCCTTCTAGATGCGTCGGGAGGTACAAATCTTCTGGAAGCGGGATGCACAACAAGGAGAAGATATATATATCGTTTGACTTAAATCTTCCTTGCGTCGATGCGCCGTCACGACACACTATTAATTCCGAACGATATATTTCGATTCTGTGTTAGCGGCGCAGGCGCGCCAACCGAGAGAACATACTGCACTATCATCGCGATTTATTTGTCTCCGACCGATCTATCCTTTCGTCGATCCCTGTACCGTTGCCAAAAATCGTTCAAGCATACATGTTCGTGTGTGCTTACTATCTTTTAACTTAGCATCTGAAATTAAGAGAGAAAGAGAGGGAGAGAAAAAAAGAGAAAATCGAGATACCTTTCGCGAGCTAACCAATAACGGAATTATTGTGAAAAATTGCTGGTAATATATACGTGTAATGTATATTAATTGTGAGTAATCGGTGCGTGATACCCGCGTCCGGTGCGATTGTACCGGAGCGCACAATTCTGCGTTACATTATCAACCCATCGATTCATATTCATTTTGTTACTTTCAAGTGTAGCTATAGAAAAGCGAATCCAAATTTGCTTGTAATGGCCGTATATACATTTACTTGCATCGTATAATACGATATTATTTGCAAGTTCACGGATGAATATTTAAATTCAACACCTAGTTTATTTGCGTACAAGCAATACGTTGTTTGCATACGTTTGATTGTACTTAAATTATGTATACGTGAATCATATCGGTACAGTCTCGTAAAATTAATCTCTTATAAAATTAATTTAAATCTCACTATATTTATGCGCACGTAAAGTTAGACTCTTATTAGAATTAAAAAAAAAAAGTAATATTTCTGTGACAATGCGTTGTACCGAGAGTTGCTCAAGTTTTCGCGGACGACGAAAATCAACAACATAATCCAGCAAGTAACTGTAGGAATATTCAAACATCTAAATGTATTTGCGCGCGTTAAGGCGACCCGAGTGTAGGTAATCTCGTTAATCTTTTACTGCCCCCGCCGACTTGCATGACTTGTGCGACCGCATCTTACGTGCAACTTGTCGCAGCGCCACGAATCACTCTATACAGGGTCAAAAGGTACAAGCAAGTTCACACAAGCAGGGCAGGGATGGTGGCAGGTAAAGTTGGGGAAGTTTAACTTCGGAGAGGATGGAAACACTTCGTCTATGTGACTTTAGGAACGATATGAGAAGGAAGAGTTGGGAGAGAACGAGGAGGAAGAGAGAGAGAGAGAGAGAGAGAGAGAGAAAAGTATTTGACAATTTACTGTGCTACATTACGCACTCGAATGCAAGGACTTGTTTACATACGTCGCGTACGATACGACTGGGGCGGAAAAAACGACTGAGCAGAAAAACGACTGAGCGGTAGAAAATTAAGAAGAATACGAGATATCCTTATACGAAAAAGATTCCTGCCATTGCATGTGGGGTATGCGGTATAAATCATCCCTTTTTACTCTCTCGTGCTTTTATCTGAAACGCCACGGCATCTAATATGTTTAATGCGCATTACGATGCCATTCAATATACCATAATGTAGTCCACGTAATATACCGCGGCAGCTAGCTGTAGGATAATAAGGGCAACGGTTCTGTTATAGTGTAACCCTGCTTTTGCTTAGGTATGGATAATAGTTTTTAAGATAAAATGTCTCTCAAGTCAGAATTCAAATTTACGACGTTCTATATGCGATTAACTTCGGACGTGATGAAGTACGTAATGTGTCAGTCAAGTAAAAACTCTTGATAATTATGTATTTTTTAAGATGGAATTAAAATTAAAAACTGAAAAGCGTGAAGAAGGGAGAGTGAGAGAGAGAGAGAAAGACTCTGTATATATTCAAAATAAAACTGACACGTCGAATCGATTTTATCGCGACCGATATTTTGCTCGAGAAATACGTTTAAAACCGAGAAATCACATTGCTTTTGAAAACAAAGACGTACGACTTCTGGAAGTAAAACAGGAATAAAAACTTACGTCTGATGCTTTTTCTCTGCAACATTATGCAAGCTGTTTAGACTGAGTTTCATTATTACATAGAGGTTGCTCCGCATAACGTGTCGTATGTTTCACAGAGTGGAAAATATTATGCATAAGGGAGCGTGCATAAATAAAGCACGTTTTTCTTTATCGAGTAAGAAGGCGAAACTTCGACATTCTTTAAAATATTCACCCGTCGCTAGAAACAACGATGACAACCATTCAAACCTCGAATGGAATATTTTTCTATTTACCCAATATTCCTCGTTCACCTCGTCACGTGAATTAACTTTTGTGAACTTCTGGCACGACGACGAGGAAAACTATAAGTGCAGAGAGAAATGCAAAGAGAGAAAGAGACAAAGATGTCATAAAAGTATATATTATAAAAAACATGAAATTGCAAGCAAGAGTTTTATTTTTTTTTTTTCAACGTAAAAGAATTGTTTGCGCTTTCGGACACATTGCATGATTTTTCAACTTTACTTTCTCATAGATTTCAATACGCCATGAAGACAAATCGAGAAAATAATAATTCACAAACTCGTTTTCGTAATTTATTCCCGGTACAAATGAGAAATTAGCGCAATGAATTTACTTTTTCTCCTGTTCCCTCGACTCGAATGATTTAGCCGCTCAGAAAAAGGAACATAGCAGTAGTCGCGACAGAACGACTTAGCTTTATTTTCTTCCCTTCTCATTTCAGCAATCTATCACATCCCTTTCTCACATTTGTTTCTCTCCAGTAGCTTTAACTTTTCTTCTGATTTTGTACTCGAACAATTAGAATTATTATGATTAAACTGCTCGTTTGCTTTGTTTGATTTAATCTTCTTCGCGTTCCGGTGCCGAGCCAAATTGCGACCACCTTTCGTTCATAAGAAGAAAATTAAAAAAGTTTGTAACTTGCGTGTTTTTTGTGTATAGCGTTTTTCCCTTAGTTTCTTACGTACGAGAAAAAATTTTCCCCTTGTTGATTTTCGACTAGTAAAAATAATGAAAAATCTTGAAATAAAATAAATAATATTGGGAACAACATTATCAAAAAATCACGTATGTATCGCGCATGAAACGTATTTTCACATCTATCGAGCGTTATTTTTCTCTTTTATCGTAGAGATCGTTGAAAATGCGAGTTGGCAGATCAACGGTTATGAAAGAACGAAACGCGTCGCGGTTGTATCGGCAAACGTATATCATTGCATTGCGATTTCACCTGATGCATTGTGTTTCATTGCTACCGCGATTACACTCGTGACAGAGGGCATTTGACGCTTCATACAAGCGCTTTACGCGAAATGGACAACAATGATGTATCGTCACTCGCGTTCAAGTGTGAGAGAGAATCTTTTTCCGATGGACCGGAGATAGTTCAATGTGGGTAATGCGCGATGGCTCTCGGGCGTTCGTTAGAATGTTCAAAGAACGATAATAAACCCAGTCTGGTCCGCTCTAATTACGCCCAGCGGGTATTGCGATTATCGGCGCATCGTGTAGCGTTACTGGATTTTAAATAGCCGTTCCCCGGCTTACAAAGCAACTCGAGATGCAATACCTTCGCTCGCGGTAACGAAGGCAATGAAGATGCTAGGAAAAAGTAACACACACTCGCGCGTGTTACTCACTTTGCGCGAGTCCTTTAATGTCAGATTCTCTCGGATCAACGCGTCGAAATTTCAAAGTGAAATTTATCTTGTGATTTTTGAACTCGACGACGTGTGGAAAAGGTAAAGTTGACGAAGTTTAACTTCTGAGAGGATGGAAATACTCTGTCTGCGTGACTTTAGGACAACTATTTTGAGTGTTGTTTCGACAAATCCGACTCGAGTTGCTCGAACAACCTAAAATGACGAGAGCGTATTATTAAAGATTTTCATAATAAAAATGAAAACAATTTTTTTTTTTTCAACGCGTTATAACGATATTAATGCGTGTCATGAGGCCAGTCAACACTTGTTTGCGTAAGTTACGAAGAAGTTAGGGATGTCTAAAAATAACGTGAAAGAATAACGAAGCGAGAGAGAGAAAGGACGAAGCGCGCATCTCCCGTAGGACGATAAATAAAATTACCGAGGTACGAGGTGGAAGAGTAAAAAATGTTGAGTGAAGGAAGCGCACCGATGTCAGAAAGAAACCGCCGTGGAAAAAGGGTGACCGCGCTTGGTTTTCTTTCCTCGCGAGTCTTTAACCGCCGCGCTTATGAAAGAGAAACATAACGTTCGCGCCGAGAAAGAGACGGTCGGAAGCTGTTCCCCGAAGCTCCTAAGAGCTGATTAAAATCTGAGCGTGCTGATTTAAGAGATCGAGTTAAATTTAACCGCTTCAATTCCCAAGTGATAAGACGGGATTTTATTGGAAGAGGGGAGGGAGAGGTACGTGGTGTACACTCTGAAATAAAGCGAGTATTATTTCCACGCAACGATGGCTCTTCCGTTGAAAAATGAAGTTTTCAGGATATTACAACGTTGTTATGTTAACCCTGTAAATCAATATACGTCAACGGTCATTATTTCTTACAATATTGTCGCAACGGTGTAAAAATTTAAGTCTTTGTTCTTGAACGAAATTACGTTCGTTTTACTTTTCGGAGAACACTTTTTCGATGTTAAATTAATATTTAGATATAATTATAAAATATAAATGACGTTTGCATATGTTTAATACGTGTGTTTAAAAAACAAATTGACTTAAAACGGGAGATAAAATAGCACGTATTATGTAAAATAAATCAAACTATATATGAAATTAATTATTTGGCACAGGAAAATATAGTTTTTGTAATAATTATAATAAAATGAACATTTTAATACAGAGACAAAAAAAAAAAAAAAAAAAAAAAAACGTGAGAGTCTGTGAACACGATGAAAACTGGGATCGAGGATGATTTAAATAAAAACACGGATCTCTCTTTTTAGTTTTACGTTAAATTTATAGCATTATTAACAACCTTTTAAATCCCAGGCAAATTCACGCATGGTTACGATAGTCAGGCGTACATTTTTGCGAGACTGAATTACATTGCCTGCATATGCGGCGCGCACAGTGATTCTGTGTGACGAATTTCACTCTGTGACGAATTTATATACATATATGCGGGTATAAACCCCTTTTGCTCGCGGATCCAAAAAATTGTGTTTTGTTTTATCGATGCCGCGTGATCAGCTAACGAACTGATTGAGTTTGCCGGTTCTGGATGTAGCAAAAGACAATATTTTTGTTTTGTGCTACGTATCCTCAACATACGTGGTAAAAAACAAATAATTCACTTTCCCTTCTTTTTCTCCTTTTTTTCTGGTAAACTATTACAAAAGCTTAAAAAATATAGTCACATCTAAGTAAATTAAAAAATACATATATTTTAAAAATTATTTCGTTTAATTTACTTTTACTCCGCAAAAAACAAGTTCTATAAAAACCTGCGTGTCGTACATCCCGTTTGGATGCCCTTATATCTTGAGAGGAACCTGGCACGTGAGAACTTTGCCGTACAACGTATATAATATCCGTCTGTTCTAACGATGAACAATTCTTAATGGTGTACAGAGAAGAGTATCGCACGTACAGAAAAGTTGAATCTTTCTCGGTGGTTTCTCGTTGCAAAAAAATGCAACAAGCAAGGTGATTCGTAGGTGGTCGAAGAGATGAACAGGTTCGAGATGTTGCGAGTGTAGGTAGCGGGTCTTCGACCCCTGTGGGATATGTCGAGCGTGGAATTAGGCACTTTTCCAGAAAAGTAGCTTATCCGACTGGCTGCACGAGTTTAGAGCGCCAGCTAATTACCAGGGCATCCTAACACTTCTCTCTGTTTCCTTCTCTTTTTCTGTCTCCTTTCTCTCTCTCTCTCTTTCTCTTTCTCTCTCTCTCTCGTTCCCTTTTATCTTTGGCCTTGCTTGTACTTTCCGTGCTCGTCTCTCTCATTTTCTTTCAAATTGCTCTCAACCTCGTTTTGCGCTTTCGGACTTAGAATTTGCCTTTTCCAATCTGCGACTTCGACGTGTGATTCTCTTTGTACACTGTATAATCTCTATTATAACTAGTTATTTGCTCTTTCTCTTTCTCTCTCTTTCTCTCTCTCCTGATCAGTTGTACAAATCATACTAGAATACGTTTCTTTTGAAGATGATGCTGTACAGACCATCGTGTACAATCGATGGAACAGTAAATATGAAAGCGTTTACAATTTTAAGCGTCAAGATATTTTCGAAGTACTTGAACATAATGAGTGTTCGACAGTCTGCTTGAAATTTTATGTAGTACAGACGAAAGTAATAAAAAGAGCACTTAAAACATTTTAACGACATCGCACTCGATTGTATGAGATTTAAATTATATCCGGAAGATCAATCATTATCTCGATCTTTTTATTTTTATTTTTTTTATTTTTTTTTATCGCAGATTCATATCGCGAACAGCGCGATAAGAAGATTTATAGATCGATATGCGGCGGACATCGCACGTTTATGTAATATACCACCAGCTTACGGGGCATTTTGTTCTGTTGGGATTTTGTTACCGACAGAAAGTGCTCTCCATCCGCACCGTGTGAAAGCTCCGCGCAACTGAGAAACCGAGTGAAACGAATCGAGAGACGTGGAAACAAATCGGAGATTTCGAAACGAAAGAATACAATGGGCTTCATATTGAATTTCGTTTTTTTTTTTTTTTTTGTCTTTTTTTTCTGTCTTTTTTGAAATATCACTCTAAGCTCAGTCTAAGTGTCGCTTGTATTATACAATACAAGGAGGTAACGCGATGCCGCGGGACAGTATTATTTCTTGGCGTTGCAATATAACTCTCGAATGTTCCAGTTAAATGTATCCACGGCGTGCGACGCAATAAAACGGTTTGAGAGAGAAAGGGAACTCCTCTTGTACGGGCCGTTTTCTTTTATATGCCACTGACGGCCGATGACGCCGGAATAAAAACAGCGCATAAAACATGAACCTTCGTTCTCTTTCGCGGAACCGATTCATTGTACCGTGGCGCAATATATATAATGCAAAACTTGTTATAAATATTTTACATGTATATATACATATATGTATATAGGAAAGAATGTATATATATATATATATGTAAATATGTATATAAGAAAAGCATCTTTCATCGTGTACTATGATATTCGCGATATAAAATTTTCTATCCCGGGTTTCTCACGCACGTACTTTGTGCTTCGAATTCTGAAAAACTTCTCGCTTATTTCCGAGTACAATATCGCGACTCGTTTCTCCTCGCGCATAACTGATTTTTGTCGCGAAAACAATATCAATCCCGGTCTCGTATATTTTATTCACGCTCGCAGCCAATAAAAATTCGCGCGACGACTATACTACGGCGACTCTCGGCGACACAGAGATTGATGACGCCGTAAAAGACTGTCTGTCATAATCTCGTCGTTGAATTTCCGGTGCGCGCAGGTTTGATTCGATTTGGACGCTTGTACGGGCGTGAGATACACACGTCTCCGATCTCATATCTCTGCAGAACACCGCATCGAAACGAGGCTCGGCGACATTCGCGGGAGGCAGAAATGCGAAATTCGAGAAAGCACGCTTCTTTAGCATTCTGGTCACGTGTCGGACAATCGACGGCGCGTTTCTATCCAGTTTCACGAAGAAGCTTTCCTCTCTCAATTCTCTTCTTTACGAGGGATAGGATTCTTGAACTCTGTGTGCTCTCAAGCGTTTCCGGAGAAGACGTCTTTCTCTCTTCGCGTTGTCTTCAAGCGGCTCCCGCTTCGTCGTCGCTCTTGTCACAGATCTCCTACTACTTGCATTCCGCTTCGATAAACGAGTCGACTTGTACGCACGATTTCTCATGATGAGATCTCCGTGTGTACCGAAAGGGAGGGCACGTGGCTGCGAGAACGCTTTGGTAAAAGTTTTCGGCAGAGGGGTGGAAGAGAAAGTCGGAACATCCGTGGAATTCTCAAGTGTGTATTGAATTGGTTCGTGACAGGAGACTATATTGATGGTTTACGCATTTTTCTTTTTATCGAGGTGGCTGCCGAAAAGCTCACGTATATATAATTGAGGAATTTTGAAGAGAGGGAAATATATATCTGCGTGTCGTAAAAAAAATAACTCTTCATAAATAACAGCGTCAAATAAATAAACTGTCAAATGGTGGATCGGATTTATCGGTTAGATTTATTGGTTAGTATCCGTCTCTCTCTTTCTGCGTGTGTACAATGTAGGTCATTAGAGGAGAACCTCGAAACTTCCGGTGTCGTAGTTTCCGAACCATCGCGGAGAATATCAGGCGGTCGATCTTACCCTTAATTACAAGTCATTGTCCCGAGAAGTACAGGGAGAGTCCGAGTTCCAAGAAACTTGTTTGATCGTCGTGCAGCTGCGAGAGCACGCGTCGTTCGGTCGCAAGGCTATCCGAGTGTACGAAGAGAGCTGCCTCTCGAGTTGCCCGGACTAATGGAACTTCTACTTCGACGCTATAACGCCGCCACCGTTACTTTCCTATCTTCCAATTGATTCCACTCACGTGTCGTTTCCGAGAGAGAGAGTGAGAGAGAGAGAGGTAGCTTCGTACCGATAACCGTAACTATTTAAGAAAAAAAAAGAAGAAGGAAAAGAGGATCGATCTCTGCTTCGTTCTTACTACCTTGCGGTTTTATCACGAGCATTCGATCACGCGAAAAAATCGCGTGATTTTTATTATCGAAGTTAGATGAGGTGTGCCGAAAGATGCCATCGATCAAGTAATTGAATTAGTGCTGTCGGAGCCGAGGAGAACTGGTACATAATTTTCGCAACTTTTGCTATCGCAGAAAATTTGTTCAAAGGATAAATAAACTGTTAAAAGTAATAAAATATACATATATCTTGGAAAAGTAATATTACACGCACAATATAAAGACTCTTTAATTTCAATCAATCTGAGTAATACGATGTTTTGTACGACGTAATAAGAAACGTAGGATTGATGTAAATATTACGCATAAAGGATTTATTATCTTCTCGTATCTGCTGTTCCAATTGCTCTGAAATCCCTCTGCGTGTAAATACGTTCGCAAAGAGCGCATACACGAATATAGTTTTTTGCAAAGAGCAATCGACGGTGTATCTTAATCACGAAGAGAGCGTACGTAAAAAGCGTTTTTGAAAATTTACAGCCGAGCTGTTTTAGGAACTTCCACGTGATTCCGCTCACGTGCCATATAGTGGCTTATGAAGACGTCTATAAATACCTACTCGAAAGGAAAAAAGGTTTGACGGAGATATATCTTCTTATTTCCACCAAAATAAGTGATCCATTTAGTTCGTTCTCGTACGGTCACTAAATCAATCGTTCAAATTGACGTAAAAATTCGCGTTTTTGTAGAAAGAAAATAAAGACAGTTTTCTCAAAGAGCACGAGAAATTCAACATTTAATGACTCGGTTGATCTTTTTTGCAACGGTTATCAAAGCGTGCGAGACACTTGCGAGTGCATGTCGCGCGCGTTGCACGATGAAGGGTTTCCGTTGCACGGACCACCGAGCGTTAGCGTTTGCGCCTAATGGAACTCGAGCTTGGCGCCGGTACAGCCTCATCCGTATCCCTCCAATCGATTCTACTCACGCTCTATGCCGGAACAGATTGCGCGCTTCCCCGTATCTACAGGTGCGATGAAAAACGACGAGCTGTTTTCCGTTCGCATCTTTGCATCTGGACCCTCTTTTATCGCGAACATCAGTCACGCGCACAATTCTCGAGGTCCTTGTCGACCGTTCCAGTATCTGATTTTGTCATCGTCTTCGTTATAATGTATTTTTTAAAACGAACATATATTGTGATTAAATCTCGACATATGTGAAGAAATATTGTACACAAAGAAATTACTTTTTCTGTTTTTTTTTTGCAAATCTTTAAGAATTTCTAAGATTTAGATCACGAAAGTAAAAAAAGAAAGAGTAGATTGTTTATGATTGTAAGAACTACCAGCAGTAATATCCGAGCATCCTCTTACACTTTCTTTTTGCTCGTCTCGTTATCCCCGCAGCTCTTTTCTTTCAATCTCTTATTTGCCCGTCGCGAGCATCTTTGTTCCTTTTAGCTCTCTCCTTCGACTATCGGTGGTACGTCCTTTCGTTCTTTCCTTTTTCTCGCTGCTACATAGATATGTTAATCACGTCGAGTTCGACATTATTCTCGAAATGAAGATCGCTCATGATTCTTCATAGTCCATTTCGATTACATGAGAGACTCTTGAGTATAATCGTAATCTTTTTTTTTCAGTTATTTGATGCAAAAAGTACGTAGAAGAGAATGCATATTTTATATGAATGCGTATTTTATAATATTCAATATGGCAACATAAATTTTTACATGAGCAGACAAAAAGAAGAGAAATAATGCAGTATACGAGTACGTGCTTATATTATCATTATCGTTTTTTATTGCGCTGTACTTTTCCCGTTTTAATGGTTCGCCACTTAACATTACCACGCGACTTTGTCGAGGACCTGGAATTCCATAATTCCTGAGAATCCAAGGAATTTCGGGGAAAGACGAAGTAGAATAGGTCGACTTCTGGAAAGTCGGCGACAACGATGTTTCGAGACCTCTTCTCTCTTTCTTCACACTCTTTCCATTCCGTTTCATTGCCGTTCTTTTCTTCTTCTGCCTCCTATACCATCCTCTTACGGTTCTCTGTTCCCTTTTCTAGACTCTCACCTCCCACGTTCTCTTCGTCTTCCATTTTTCGGTACTACTGCACTCGTTCATCTCACGACGGTTCGTAACGGATAATAACCTCTTCTTGAGGTCGTCCGAGACTTTCCGCGAGCGTGTCTCCAGCAGAAATAAGACGCGACTTCTTCGTACCGTGGGGCAATTGCTTTTACTTCTAGTCTCTCCGGAGAATTCTTCTAGTCTCTTTGTGGTTTTCCGTCTATTTGCGTGTGTCTGTGTGCACGCGTGCGAACACACCGGCAATACGTATTTGTTTTTTTTTATAGTAGGGATATTCACGATCGCAAGCGTGGAAAAATACAATGAGCGAGAATAAAATCTTGTTATCACAGAGCTCGAGTTTGTTATTTTATACCGCGTTCACAAACGCGAAAATGTCAAAGCGAAGATCTTCGTGGCGAATTTCTGTCGCACCGGTAGAGCTTTTGCGTTCGGAATTGTATTTGTTATAGTCGCGTTTGTGGAACACAGAGCTTTGACGGTGTTTTCGAGATTGCAACGAGCCGGTGATGAGTTTAACAGTTTCTTTTTGAAGGATTTCGAATGTCCTGTCCGATGCTGCGGGGGGTCGGAGATAACCTTGCATGACACTTCACTATCTTCACCGGTCTCTGAGGACGTGGCACACACGGATAAACTTTGAACTTTCTTGAATGAAACGACGTCTGGATATAATCTAAGATCGATCGTCGTGAGAGCACTGACCCAATTCACTCTGTCGGCGCTTTCTTATGATGAAAGCAGGCCGGACGTCGTCCTGGGAAACGGGCCTCCTCCGCGAGACGAGATAGTTTTGACGGCTGATACTCACTTGCAGCGTTCTCACACACACAAATAGATAAGGTCTGGTATATTTGGCGTGGCATTATGGTTTTTTCTCGTCCGCGATCCATTTTGGAGTGGCCTCTGGCAAGGAGCTCGCTCACGTCGTGAAAAAAAGTGTATTCATGATCCTCTGTTCAATAAAAAATTGTAATCATAAACGGTTTCGTTAATAGTTGGGCCGCTATAAAGATTTCGGATTATACGATAATGCAAAAGTGGAGGCCCCTGTTTTTGCTCATTGCCTTCAATTTATTTACGCATCTTACTAGCTTCATTCGATCTAGTTATATTATATTTTGACATATAAAAAAAGAAAGCAACTTCATATTTGTGCTCTTTTCTTATCTGCGACATCACTTGATTTCTGCCTCACTTTCTCTCACATCCTTACATTATTCTCTCGCTTTCTAATTATAATATCACTTATTCGTATTAGTTAATATTAATTATTCACATATCACAATATGTTGTATCAACTATTCATACTGATATTCAACCAGCTTCGGTTAATGTCGCAAAATCAGTTTGCAATTTTTGTTCGTATTGAAGTTTTACTCGGGCGTTACACGGAAAGGCAAAAATAATAAAGACAACATCTTTTATGGATAAAACCGTTCGGTAGGTACAACACACATGCTACTTATGTACACAAAAGTGTATGTGCCTTACTCTGGTTCTCGCGCTGCGTTTTCAGAACACGCTGTAGTCATCGTTTGACCGGTTGAATATTTTCGTCACGTACAGCGCAAGTAACACGTCCCGACGTTGTTCAAGAAATGAAAACCATAAATTTCAGAAATCTCTAGTTTTAGTGCAGATGGCGACTTCGTCAAAATTGACTCAGTGCTTGTATCGTGCGCTTGATGATTGTATGATTATACCTCCGGAA
The DNA here is from genome assembly GCA_014825455.1 of Pseudomyrmex pallidus. Taxonomy (NCBI): domain Eukaryota; kingdom Metazoa; phylum Arthropoda; class Insecta; order Hymenoptera; family Formicidae; genus Pseudomyrmex; species Pseudomyrmex pallidus. The sequence goes on along the minus strand of QVNV01015663.1, from coordinate 3,083 downwards.
ATCATCGACCCATTGCGCGGTAATATTTCACTTTAAATATCAATGATTCATGAACGATACCGAGCACGATGTGACGCATTTGTGCGGTAATTCGCTTGGAAGATGGTCTAGATGTAGGTTTACGTTAGAAGATGTAACAAAAATGTACCGTAGAAACAAATGGAATAAACGCGTTACTCGATCACCAAAATTTATGCACTTGCTAGCTGCTTCGTAAACGGCTTCTGCCGTTGACGAATTGATCTATTTTTTCGTTAAACTGTATTATCGAATGATTAAATTGACCAGAGGGTTATTAGAGAATGTCGACCAAATGTATGCTGTATTCGTTACAAGAAGTAATTCATCATTTATTTTCAAACAAGTCATTTATACGCAGTATGCGTTGCACATTATTCTCGTGTGCTGCGCAATTTGAAGCAAATTAAACAGAAAATTAAATCACCGAGCACAATATATCGCGATGCATATTAACGAATAATAAATTTGTAATCGACGTCTTTCAATATGTACGTTATCAGCAAGTAGCAACATGTTGTTGACGAACATGTTTAATAACGCACGGCGTGAATTTTTAGTATCAAGTTGCAACAATTTACAAGGTTGCGATGTGTGTTGCCGGGAGTGTGGAAATAGGAGAGAGCAAAATGCCGTAGATTAGTCACGATGAGATGCTGGCTGCTCGACGATAATTTATTATTATTAACGCAAATGCGCGATGCGCGTGCACATCGATCGTCGGTCGTGTGATCCGATCACGTCTAAAACCTGATTTATATAAAACGGAATTTTCATTCAATTATCGATATCCCGTCAATCAAAAGTCGCTCATTCTATAATTTTCATATAATTGATACATATACGTGTGTTAATTATGTAAGACAAAATTATGCACTGTAAAAAATTATGCTCAAGAGCTGCCTCGCGCAAAAGTTGCGCAAGCAGCGCTTGTGCAATTCGCACACATCCGGAAGTAATTACAATATCTCTCTTGCGCAATTTTAAACGTGTATAATTTACCTTTGCTGTATACAAACCGCCTTGCAATATTTAACATAACATTACAAATACACTTTTTATGAAGGTAATAATACCACTGCTAGACAGATAATAATATAGCGTGCGCAACATCGTACTTAACTCCTCGCGGACAGACCTCAAAAATGACGTACGAGTCAGAACAGCTTGGATCTGTGAGACTCACGCGAGTCTCATTTAAAATCAAACATCTCCGCGAAAAATCAATACATTTTTTCAATTTTATTTTTTTAAATCAAAAGTTTGAACGATTCTGCGTCGATAAAAAAATGGAAAAACTCTCTCTAGTAGTTTCGAAGATATAAAAAACCTAAGTTTTACTAGAAACGCCGATGAGCAATTTTTAAATGAGTCTGGGAGATCCACGTCTGTCCGTGAAGGTTTAATCGCCGTGAAAACGACGAAATTCGCACAAGTTCCGTCTGCTTCTTATTCCGAGTATTTTTGAAGAGACAGAAGTAGATGAGGAGTAGCCCCGCTATTTGTCCTCGTCAGGATACGCTCAGTCGACAGTGCGTTCTGACCGAGAAAGATGGAGAACATCGGGTTGAAAACGAGACAAGGTTTCCTTTCCAATTTCAAACTATTTCATATTCAGAACTCGCTCGTATGATATTCAGCGGCGAGACATTAGCATGTAAAGGGTGTAGCAAAGAACGAAAAGTGGCAGGGCGCGAAGAAAAAGACAAGAGATAGATGCAGCAGTGGCAACCAGCCATCCGTAGTCGTAATAATCCTATTAAAATGTGGCTAGAGTCAACGGCTGCACATTGCGGAGGTCAGAGACCTTCCGATGCGACCATGCAATAAATAACAGGTGCAAAATTGTCCACGAAAAATTTTTGATTAAAGAGGTAAGCATGTTCTCTCTTTCTCTCTCTCTCAAAGACCAGAAAGCAGCTAAAGCTTTTGTTGGCTCATCGACAACGGAAATGTATCGATCGTTTCCCGCGCGATTGACTTTTATTGCGCGTAGATAAAATTTTGCCGTCGAGATTTCCACTAGGACGCACAAGCTCATAAATCGGTATTTATCCCATCGCGTGTTAATTCGACTATCTATTGTATCGATTTTCTACAAAATTTCATGTTTTTGAACTTACATTCACGTAACTTGCAGTAACTGATTTTAGTTGTTACTGCGTTTAGAGTCAAACGCAACATATTAGTAACATTGCACATGTTCGCGCATGTAATGAAAGTCCTTTATTGATTCATCCGAAACTGAATTGGAACATGTGTGTCTAGACATACGTGAATTACATTGGTAAAGCGAAAACATGCAAAATAAGATTTTATGTGAGAGAGAAAGAAAGAAAAAAAGAGAACTGAAAAATATGCGCAAATGTGTTTAAAAAAACTGAAAGTAAAAATGAATCGATCTCGGCAAGAGAGACAAAGGCAAAAAAGAGACCAATTAATCCGGTGGGACACGATGCAATCGGAAATGTCGAGCGGTGACAAACGCTAACCATGAAAGAGGTTTCACCTTCTCCGATTTCAAATTGGCGGGCGGAATTGACGGTTCAGTTTGATGAAAGCGTACCGATGATTTTTACGACCGGTGAAATATTGTTATATCGAGAATGAAGTGAATCAATCAATGAATTGTGCTATCAATGACTTATGGATATCAAATTTATTGCGACAAATAATATTAACAACCTATTCGCAAGTTGCTATAATGTGTTTTAATAATTACACAATAGAACTAATCTCTGTAAACATTTATACATATGTATTAATTTATTTTCTAATAAATTTTAAGCTCGTAAAAGTTTGACAACTAGCAGTTTGATACGAACCAATGTGCTGGATATGCGCGCAACTATATTTTTAAACGTGTAGATTAATATATTTGAAAATTTAAATCGGTTTCAATACAAACTTTCTAAGATGCTTAATATTTGCATCTCTATTATATAAATTACCTATTTCATTTTATAAAATTTAAAAAATTTTTTCGCAATATTTTAAATTTAATTAGGGGGGTATTCGGGGTTTTCTCATATATGAGATGCAAGTTAGCATTCTATATGAATTTT
>QVNV01015662.1:0-22758 GCA_014825455.1 Pseudomyrmex pallidus | reverse complement strand
TCTCTCTCTCTCCGCCTCGCGGAATAGGTGCGCTCGTTTCTCCTGCTCGCGAGAAAGTCTCGCAGGAATCTGCATTGAGAGAGATACAACAAAAACATTTTCCCCCGGCTGTGATTTGTTTCTATTTTTCGTATACATGTAAAAAACAACACAAGAAAAGAAATCCGTGCGAAATAGATTTCGATAATGTAGTATATAGATTTAATTGGTATCGCTTATTATATTTGCTTAATTATGATATTTTACGCGTGATCAGAGAGTATAAATACCATTCGTATGTACAATGTAATGCAATTTCGGGATGTGTAAATCTTGTGCGGCAATTGTACAATAGTTAATGTGTATTTTCAATATAGTTTAATTTATTACACATTAATATGTGAGAGTGCTGTGTGTTAGAATTATCATAATTGTGACGTAAAATTGCTCTGACTCTCGCGCGGATTCGAAATTCGATTGGCGTGCGCGTCGAGTTGAAATAAATTTCATTTTATTTATTTTTTATTTTTTGTATTATTATTTTTTTTTTCACAATTTCAGTTTCTCACAAAAGCATACAACGCGTATTACCTGAAAATAGCATATGGCGCAATTGATTTATTGCTCGACCTCAATTATTTCTATCGACGTGATATCTTCTCGCAATCTCTCGATATTCAATGCGTGTGCCATGAAATTTTACACCAATCACATTTTTATAAAAAAATATATTTTTTTTTTTTTTTTTTTTTTTTTTTTTTTTTAATCAAAAACCAATTCCATTTTTCGCGTGCTCTATATAACATTGACTGGACTGTATGACATTACTCTTGGCATTAACGGAGCGCGCCCCAATTTCTTTCGACCGTCTTAAATTGGGGCACAGTTTAATCAAGGAATTGTTTCTTTCGCGTTTCCGTGTTTCTTAATACATTAATCTTTCGTTGCAAAAAGACGCTGAAAATGTGTTTTCCATCGATCGCCGTTTCTTTCTTTTTTTTTTCCATTGCCATTGTTGGACGGCATTATTTGTTACCCGAAGTGGAAAATTAAAAGTCACGCGCGACACATACACGCGCACTATTTGGACGCGCAACTAGTTATATTTTATTTGAATTTGTTCACCGAGCGACGCTACTTCTTTTATGCTACCGACTACTGCCAACTTTTGATCGGCAAACAGAAAGAAAATAAAAAATATACATATATTTTTAAAATATTAGTGCGCAGCAAAAAGTTCCGTAATTTTTTAAATGCATCTTCTTCATCAGCACGTTTCTTTCCTACGCACTCGATATTGTGAATTTCATCGATCACGTGACGATTGAGTGAATTGTTCCTCGGAGCCATGGTTTTTGTTTTGTTCTCCGCGCGCGCTATTTTCGTTTCGACCGTTCGAAACTAAACACATCGCTCGGTGTGTGCACATTTTTGGATTTGCGCGTTTTCAATGCTAGCCATTTATCAGTTTCCGCGTGTCGCGTCTTGCTTCGCGCCCGAGTATTTCCGAATTCGCGGCGCAACAATAAACGCCACGACTGGGAAACGTTTGCACATTCGTCGGAATGTACCGCGTCGTTAGTCAGATCCCGCCGCCCGGCAAAATCCTGACTGTTCCTGCGGTGGCGTAAAGAATTAAAAGCGCTTTACAACGTGTCGCGGACCATTAACCCCATCCCGTTTAATTTAGTATTCTCGCGCTCGCGCGCCGCGCGAAGCGAATAAAAAACGGCGAACGATATCCCCGAAGAATCGCGATGAGTTTTATCGCGGGATTATTTTCGTGGCGGTATGCTAACAGTGCAGCGAGCAAACAGCGCTCGAGTCACAGCAACAAGTGCACAATAAGGTAATCGACTGTAGTAAGGAGAAATTACGGTCCATTACACGCCCGCATCTCAAACGTTGCAAGAATTTTTAAGTTCGCTTCTCGTTTCGCGTCGCTACTCGATTTAGTCACGGGCTGTATAGCGCGTTATTCATCAGCACAATTGTAAGTCGCGAGCAATTCTCTTTAAAGGCTATTGTGAATGTATGGAAAAGATATTTGTGATATTACGTCCATATATTTGCAAGGATATAATTCTTTTTTCATTATATTCGCGTAATTAGCTATTGTTTTTTAATTATTGTGAAAAACATTTTTTTCTTTAGAATGAGCACAGATGTAGATCAAACAGCGATGTCGAATCTTTATTCAGATCTTTGTTCTTTGTATTTATAAAATTAGCCGACTCCCTCTTTCTTTCTCTTTTTCTTCTTGATTCATGGAACGAAAAATCTTGGCGCGTTTAAACTTTTATGGAACTTTTAGAAATCACAAGTTCTCCAGATTCTCTCTTCCTTTCGCAATTATCCGTCTAATTTTTTCCCGTTTTTGTAGAAATCGAATTTGTGCCAGCGACTTAAATTATTCGCGAATGTACAAAGTTCGTGTAATCATTGTAGGAAGCAATCGTCACTGTTCGGAAGTCCATATCGAATTCCTTTGACGGCGTCGTTAACGGTCGCGTCGTTCCTGAAAGGAACGCCGTACTACAATGGTTCGCGTAACGAAGTACTTTCTTTTCTAAACAACTCCTTTTCTATACGACGAATCGGGTGGTCCTGCGCGGACAGCTTTTATCGTCGCACTAACCTCACGAGATAAAGACGTCATTCTTGAAAAGGCGTAAAAAGAAACGTTCCCGTGAGCTTAATGAGATGGCTCGGGGCTCATCTTTCATCGCGGTTGGGTATAAAATCGTAGAAATAGCGCGTTGACGTCGGCCCGAGTGTCCTTTTTCCGGTCCACAAAAGCTCGCCGGGCCTCGTCTCCGTCAAGATTCTTCCATGTTTATCCACAGCGTATGTACCGAATACTTGAATCGCATCCTTTTTCGTGAAAACGAGTGCGCTTTTTCGCAGCGATAAAAAATAAAAATTTTTGAAAATAGAAACGCAACGAAAGAAGAAATAGCAATAAGTAATACACTCAAAAAGTCACAATTTTTCTATTTATAATATATATTCGCACTTTTAACACAAAACATTTTTTATTTCTGTAAAATCGCATGAATCGAAATAAAAATTTTGTTTATGCGCTCGATCGTATCTCTTTAAATGCACGAGAAGAATGAAGATGCTGCACTCTAATGCGGACGCTGCGCATCCACAACACGCTCCAATTGTTGTAGAAACCAGACATGCCACGGTTTGATTGATTCTTGCGGCCGAACTTCGCAACGGTAGATCAATTTTGCTTTTTCCACTACACGTGCTATCTAGACACGTCTGTTTGTTGCATCAATCAAAGAATCACTATTCACCGAGCGTTTGCGATGAATAACACATTTATTAAAAATAGTAGTAGATAACACCTATGTTTGCGCATCAACTTGCGATCGCGTACCCAGATGTGGCGGGGATACATTGTTCGCGAAATTTTCGAGTTTTTTTACGTTTTCGTCGAAGTTCGAAAACGTAAAAATAGATTTAAACAATACTCAGCGTCTAATTAGAAAGTTTTATTCGTTTTTTGCGTACTTATCCGGGGTTTCCGTGTTTTAAGGTGTACCGATTTTGAAGAATATGATATGAAACTCCCAGAGCGATGATAAAGGCTCGTATCTAAAGGATATTGGAATTCGCAACTAAGGACGTAACAATTCTCTTCTCTCTTTTTCTTTTCCTCTTTCTCTCTTTTTCTTCCTTTCCCTCTCTCTTCCAGCTCTTACAGTACACGCCCTTGCAGTAGCACGCGCTACTGGCATGAAAATCTCTCTTAAATCTTGCGGCGGGATCAGTATACCCGGAGAGGCACTTTGGTCCGAGCAATTATGCGACGTCCAGAGGCGCTTCTATTTGGTGCCGCTCGAAATCTCAATATTATCCGCTTCGCGATTATTAATTTCGCTGTACAATGCCGAAACGATCTCACGAACACTCGTGACCCAAAGTACAAGCTCGCTCTCTCGTATCGTAGAAACCGGAACCCGGGCTTTCTGTCTGGGTCTTAATAGCGCCGCGGGGTAGTTTGCAACCGGTAACGTCGACCCTTAGCACTATAAGATCCGCGTATCGGCTGGATACGATGAAATGCCACGACGATATGCCGGTATTTCCCCTTGAGTCGTGACGTTTCAGATTAGATAAGCGGATCCTTAGCGGAGAACGTGAGATTTAACGGAGAACTTCTAATTTCTCATCTGTCGGAACACCGACCGATTGTATCGCTATGTTCAGAAAAGTAGAAAGTTGTGCGGGAAACTTCGGAAGGTCACTCAATACAATTTTGAATATTAGCCGGGGAATTATTTCTAAATTAGTCTCTTTCTTGTTGCATTTACGCACATTTATTTAGATCGGTGTGAAAACTAATAATCTAGTCGAGATACATCATCGTGTGTATAGATCTTGACGCGGAGACGTGGTCGCTTTTAATCCCCACCGGAGAAGACTAAAGTTTCCGCACGTTTTCTCATTTCCGACATCGTCGTATTTCTGACCCGATCTCTTCCGTAAGATATTTATTCGCAACTCATGCGCTCCGCGCGAGCGAGCGCGCGCGCGCGCGCTGAGAAGCCCATATCTCGGAGAAAATTACTTGTCTCCCGCAGACTAAACGCCGCCGTTGAAGCGGCAAACTTTAACCGCATTAAGAAATTCACTTAAAACTTTCAATAAGTTTTCCCCAATTGATACCCCGTCCTGAATGTCCGCGGAATCGATATAAAATGTCCGTCTTTTTCCCCCCCGTGGTCCGCGATGAGAAGAGGGGAAATAAATACAGCCGCGATGGCCGTTATTGATCGGCAACATAAAGTTCACTGTAGATCATTATCTCGCCGGCGCATCCATTTCTCCATCGTAGATTATAGATTCCCCGGGTCCGTGTTCAATTTTCTCCAACGGCCGTCATAAATCTCTCGCTTGAAAATTGAAGGCTCCCTCCTTTCGCCTTCCGACCGGCCCGCGAAAGGGGTAGGTATTCGCAGATTCTCGCAGTTTTTTTTTTTTTTTTGTTTCTGCTCGGTCCAACCGCCGCCCGTCCGCGCGCCGCGGAGAGTTTCCCGTCCGAATAATTACTTTGCATGCCAAATCTCCATCGCGACTGCTACCCTCTCCTGTCTGGCGTGACGAATAGCACCCCGTAAATTAAAGCATCAACCGCACGTCCCGTTTTCACGCGCGCGAACCCTCGCGAAACGGAAATGCCGATAGCCTCTCGGCTTCAGTTTCGCGACGAGAAACGTGCAAAAAAAAAAAAAAAAAAAAAAAACAACATCGAGAAGTTGTTTCGCGGAATCTACACTCGCTGCCACCGGCAGAATTCAAGCACCCTTCTTTTTCCGTGTGGGCCCCGAAGAACCTTCGGGGTTCGAATAGCTTCGAAACTGTCGATTCAGGACGGCTTATCGAGGCAATTAAACTTTCCCCGCTGCTGCAATACGACGGGAAAAGCTTCGCGTGAATACGTATATACAGACACACACGCGCGCGCGCACACACACACATACACACATCTGTGTACTCGCATGCGAGCCATTTATTCTTGTACGGCGTGTTGTAAGTGACTTTCTCTGGACCAATATTCGCTAATTCGAAAGCTCAAGCGATTGAATAAAATTCATTAGAACTAATGAAGAAAAAAAAATACAGTACTTTTTTGTAATTAATTTCTTAATTAATACCAGCTGTGGATTGGGAGATTTTACCTAGCATTTGGAAAATAATTTCCAAGTTAAAATGTAATTAGATTAAAACGTACGTGCAATTTACACCCAGGTAATATCCACGCACGTTCGTGCTTGATTCTCGTATTAGTCGGGTTGTATCTCAATTGTGTAATTTAATTGGAACATCTTCCGTGTGTGTGTGTGACCTTTTCACCGCTTCGTGACGTGCGTTCTTAGCGCGGTAGACACGTAATAATAATGAACAAATCGCGGCGGCGGTGGATAATGTCATAAGGTCGAAGACGTATTTTCCTTGTCGACTGCCTCGATTGATCGTGTTGATTACGAATCGCGCGCGCGTGGTTGAATCAATTATAAGGCCGCGCGGCCGATCATTGAACGAAGCGGCCGCGCGGTTCATACGCGCGAACGAAGCTGCACATGTCACACGTGCATCACGCGCACGTCCCGGCAGCGCCGAGTCCGAGCGGTTACGTCCTCTCGACCGTCACCCTCCACTCGACCGGAGGTCAAGTCGTGTTTGACAGCGACACGTTTCGAGGGTCATTACACGCCGGACGTGCGTGTTAAGCGCGCGCCCGCTCGGGGCGCACTATCAAAATTCTGACATACGATCGGAATATCTGAATTCGTTAATCGCGTGCAGCGACTGCACGTCCGCTGTGATCGCACAGGTCTACGTTCGCCACAAACTAACGTTCACATTCAGACGAAAGTACTGGTTGTATTAATTTTCTTAGATATCCAACTCGTTTCACATATAGTTTTTGAACTTGTTCCAAGATAAATCCGAAAATAGTAAGTTTTCTGTTGGTGTCAACAACAATATTGAAAAATAAGAAAGTCGTGCGGAACCGAACGTTGTGGTTGCTGTGGTAACGTCAAACAATTTGGTTGGACATAAAATTCTTATAATAAAGTACATTTACGTTTTTTTCTTTTTAACGAAAAGAAAAATTTTCTCTTCAAATTTTCCACGCGCAATGCAACAACAAGTCGAGTATTATATCCGCAGCTCCTTTTATGTTCGGCGCGAGCCATTTGCCCCGGATGAGGATAATTGTAGTTCGATCGCGAGATGCAAGCGACGCAAAACTCAATTTAGCTCAGGCAGACACAAAGGCGCGACACAGAGTGGATTTATAGCCGTGCGCGCGAAAGCGCGGGCGCGGGCGGCCTGTACGAATTAACATTTATAATAAGCCAACGTAAATTCGTTTCGACAAACACGGCAAGATAATCGAGAGAGCGTTCAATCGGGTACATTTCGTATATAGCGCGTCGGTGATAGTGGGTCACAGCACGTTTAAGTACATTTGTTTGTTCGACGAACGAGCTGCCGCGCTTTGTGATACGATGCGCGGCGTTCTACGCGCTTCTCGCTTGGAAAATTGCCTATGCAGTCGATAAATTTAATGCGCGGTAATCGCGACAACGACTGCACACCGTTTGTGATTTATGGAAAAATTACGCGCAGTTAACGTGCGACGAGAGAAGGTGGATATATTTAAAGTGTAATAAAACGTTGCGCGAAGTGTGTTACAGCGCGACGTTTTTATAAAAATATTCTCTACGAGACAGAGCGTTGATATATTTTTCTCGTAAAACATTTTTTTTTCACGTTTGTTTGCGATATTATTTCACTTTAAAATTTTTTAATACACACGCGGAGAACGAGAGAGACAAAGAGACAGAGAGAGAGAGAGAGAATGAGTGAGTGCGTGTCTAAAATTGGGAGCGGTGTGTGTGTGTGTGTATCGCGCAGGTATTACAAATGATATGGAAATAGGACGGCTGCCACAATCGCCCTCGTAACGATACGGCTCGAAAACGTGTACGCGATACATAATCTTCGTGCTTTATATTTCGGAGTCGTAGAATGCATCCGCGACACACCGGAATGAGAGTTATGTCTAAGTCGATACACAGAAAGAGAACTCGGGAATACAATCTAAATCGCCTTATCCTTGTGACGTATTGTGTGTACGGAAATTTTCACTTTTTCTTTTCGCCAACAACATAGAGAAAATATTTAAATAGCAAAATTCTATAGAATAATTTGACGACCATTTTTCCGTCTGGCATCATTTGGTGAAATTGACGATTTTCTATGCGGAATTGTTAGTGAAGGCAATTAGCGTGTCTCCTCACGGAGAACACGACATATCGACCGCGAGTCGCAATTATCCGAGCGACTCCCGAGTTCATTTTGCGACTATAAGGACGAGAAGAACGCTGCGGCGCGCCGATAACAATGGATTCGACTCCGGCGTCTTCCGTGCGACTACGTTCAAAAAAATGTGATAAGTCGAGGGAGAGAATTATGCGAGAGCACGACGAGACGAGGAGAAAATTATCGAGCGTGCGTTCCGAATAACGGGAGGAAACAAGAAGAGAGGAAAACGGGTTGAACGCGTTACACACAAAAATGAAATGGTCGATTCGTCATTTTGAAATCGCGCGAACCGACAAAAGACGAATTCCCTTCTTCGACCACGGCTGAATATATATGACTCTTCTCGCTTCTTTTTACCTTATCGCTCAGCTCGCGGCATTGCCGCCGGGGTGGGAAGGAAAAGGGCATCGTCGCCTCGTGTATTTCCCTATCTCGTCTTCATCTTTCTTTTATCAAGTCCCGCTGCTGCTGCTGCTGCTGCTGCCTTTTCCCTGATCTCTTCTTCCGAATGACGTCAACTCTCAAAAGTCAAAAATTGCGCACAGTCAGTGTAAATAAACCTGTAACCTCCAACAAATTCCGCTCTTCCACGGTAACAATTTGCGACGCGAAATGCGCACGAACATTTGCATAACGTTTCCAAGCTCGCCGAGCCTATTGGTTTTACGAATCGTTTTTCCGGAGCTAGGTCCCCTTTCTGAAAATACAGCTGAAATCACAGGTTTTAAGGTTGTCGTAATTAGCGTTCCGCGAAAATATTTATGGAAGAATTCTATTCTGTTCGAGCTTATTACTTGCGGGTCAGATAATTATATTCTTTTCTCGTCGTTAGTATTAAAAAGATATCGATGCGAATTAATTGCGCATTGTGCGAATTCGCTAATTACGCATTGTTAAAAAACCGCGAGATTCAATTAGTCAAGCGCGCGCTCTTTCATTCGCGTAATTCAATCAGTAAGTTTATGCGTATGCAAATATGTTTCATCGATTTTATCGCTTTTTTTTTCTCGCCGCGCAGCGGGACTCCGAGCGAGGGGAGGAGACGCGTATTTCTATCGCCTTTTTCTTTCTTATGCGTTTGTTTCTTGATATAAAAGTTTCCTCGATTTGTTCAGGCCAGATTCAAATGCCCAAAGTTCATGAATATTGAAGTTACTCGTTACTTCACACATTCAGCGCGAATCCACTGGGATCTTTAAATATGCATCGAAAGGATTTTCTTCCTCATCACGGAGCCCGCGCGTGTAATATTCATGTCGAAGGAAAATCTCGAACATGATATTATTACCGAAACACCAGACAGAGAAAGATCTTTCAGACGCTATTTCTACTTCACGGCAATTATTATTCCCCCTTCTTCCCTCCTCCTTTCCTCGATTCATATTTTAAGCCGCGAAATGTACGGGCGGAGCACCTTTTACATACGCGAAAGTGCTGTAACTCCTCGCGTATCATCGTGTAGGTACGTACGTACGTACGTATATATAAAATCTCGCGAAAGATTCCTATCTAAAGTCGGAAACGCGTTACATCTCGTATCGCGCGCGCGCGCGCGTGCTGAATTCGCGCCACGAACAGCGCATAAACCAGCCGTCTACTCGTCTTTTTCACATTGCCAGACACTCTCATCCAGAATTATCATCCTGTCGTCATCTTTCATATCTGCCGCAAATTGATCGCGCTGCAGAAATGGCAAAAATACAGACTGCGTGTCGCACAGGGAAAAGCTACTGTGACATGCAGTCATTTCCTTACGGTCGTTTCCCTTGTACAAGAAAGGTTAAAGAATGAGAATTCAAGAGTCTCTTTCTCGGGGAAAACGCCGCGGGAAATTAGAACTCACTCGCGCGGTTACACTGAGGAATTTTACTGGATGTCATAAAACACAGAAATTTCGTGCCGACCTTATAAAGTCTCTCGCTAGGTTCGCGACCGGCGCGAGGATGAATAGTAATTTGTGATTTCGTAACGCTCGCGAGCGGAGCGAGCCGGGGAAAACTGCAAGTGGCAGTGACGAGTTTGAAATCCCTGGCACGAATGAGAATTTTTAATATGACGTGGGTTCGAAGAGCGGCGGGACGCGTGGCTTTTGAATAATGCGGTTGTAATTTTCACCGGGATCATGTCTTTGACAAGTACACGTCGAGAAAATAACTCATGCATTTGTAATTCTCGTTATATAATTCACGGCTTGCTAAAGAAGTGAGCGATTCACAGAAAGAATTGTAAAATTGTTCGCGCGTGCGTGCATTTTCCAAGATGTGTGTAGCGCTATTGTTTTTATTCGAATTCAAATCGCGACTCTGTTTGTTGGACAGTTTAGGAGAGATTTTCTCGTTGAATCGCGCGCGCCACTGCATTTAAATACTCCAACGCTCAAAAAGTATTTAAATCGTTGTTATCAGGTTGTATATCAGGAGTTCCCACACTTAAATGATAATCTATATTAAATACCTATTTGCGGACTAACGTATTAATCGATAAAAACAGCGGCCATTATCGGCGCAAACGACCGTTCTATTTTTCCTCGAACCGCGTCTTAACCGCGCGCCGACCGTCGACATCTCCCCTTAATCCCAATACACCCGTCGTCTCTCCGCTGGAACGAAATCCGGACGCGTTGAAGCATACTTCGTTTATCGCCCGGGGGAACGAGATCTTCGCTTCCTCGTCCTCCGGTTTTCTCGCTCGTAACGGCAGCCGTAGCGAACGTTAATCTCCCCGCTAATGTCCGCAGCTCGTACGAGCGGTGCCCGCGGAAGGATCTTAATCGCGATTGTTAACTGGAGCGGTGCCGAATTTTCGCGTGGCCAACCAGCAACGGCAATGAAGACGACGAAGACGAAGACGACGACGACGAAAGAAGACGGCGGATATTCTCAGAGTATAGCCCGGGCTTTTCTTCCCGTTCCGCAAAAACCACCAACCGACTACTTCTGGTCGAAAGTTTCCGGATAGGATAGCGTTCCCCGCTGTCCCTCGCTTCTCGCATTATCCCTGCCTCCTCCTCGTCGCCACATACCTTCCTCTTCATCGTACTGGCTTCGTCGGCCGCCGCTCGCATCAACGAGATAGACGACGGGACGAAGTTCGCGGTAGCGACGTAGTGAACGAGGAGGAGAGGTACGAGCGATGCCAGCGGGACTCACCCTTCCGAAAACTGCGCGCAAGCTAAAACCCAGAGGCTTGGAAGTAATAGTAACGACTTTGCCAGACAGAGAGAGGAAAGTCCGGCAGAGCCGTCTCGTTTAACCTTTATATCCGTGACTTATATCGCTCCTATTTTCTATCCAGAATCCAGCGTAAATTTCATCCCAGAGTTAGCTTTATTCTCTCTGTCTTTTCTCTCTCTTTCTCTGTCTCCCTCTTCCTCGTCGGAGCTTTTATTGTCTCGAGCATAACTCGGTCAGGGCGCGGTGTCTTGAAACCACCCGGTCGCGGAGATATTTGTGACCAACCCGACGGACGTTTGCATAAAAGTTGAATGCTCGACGCGGGAACCGACCTCTTCCAACGGGATGGCAACGGATAACGATGGCGGTCATTGCGTGTCCACTTTAATGCACCTTTGTCATGAAATGTGTTATACACACGACGACCGGGGAAAATTTGTAACGCGTTGCATGCTCGCGCGTGTGACACAGATCGCGTTTTGTGCAGGTAAATTGCGCGCGTAAAATTGCAAACTTTATCGGAAAAATTCTGTTCCTGAATTATCAAAAGGATCTCTTTCTATTTTTTCGCGTCTATTTAATTTTAGCAATTTTGTCAAATTTAGCAGACATCGATATTCCCACACAACTTTTTGTTTCTATAAAAACTTCGTATTTTGTTTCTTTTATCCCGAATTAGTCGGGGGGAGGAAACTCCTCGGAGTTTCGAGATAAATTCATTCATATATATCCGCGAAGCAATCTAGGAAGTGAGACAACCCGGTCGGGACCGACGACAATTCGTCGTCATATTGCTGGATTGGCATGAAATCCTCGACGATCCGTCACGGTCAGACACGACGACGTATCGTTCTCTTCGTTTTCATTGTACACCCATCGATTCATCTCTCCTCTATACATGGAGGTATAGTAGTCGTAAAAAAAAAAAAAAAATCTAGCAGCGGAAGAATCGAGACGCGGAAGTACGAGACCATTGTGCCACTGGGTTCGTGAGTTCTTCAAGCATGTATCGCCAATGTTTCTCTATTGGCGCGTGTACAAAGAGACGGATGTATCGTCGAAACAAAGATAAAAAAATTCCAAAAAAAAAAGAAAAGAAAGGAAAAGCAACAAAAATAAAAAGACACTTTTCCGGACGCGCTTTTTACTGTCTGAATCGCAAATTGAATTCAGATCTGATAAGTGAAAAGCCGTAGCTTGTTACCTGAATCGCCTCAACGACAGGCCTCTTCGGTTCGGGCGAGACGAGAGAGAGAGAGAAAGAGAGTGTTAAGGTTCCTCCCCTATCGCGGGAAAATAGATTTTCTAGAGAGGAGTATGGAAGAAATGAAAGGGAGTCATTTCGAGAAGTCGCTGACAAGCCCGGTAGAGAAAGCTCTCGTCGGCTAAGTGCACTTTACAAAATTCAAGTGTACCATCCAACCCTCTCCGCCAAAGAGGGTTGATGGTGACATCGCCGCGGTTTGCCAACGCAGGTCGGGCGCTACGCAGTTGATAAATATTTTTACACCGGCTGACCCCCGTCGGAGAAGGATCCTGCGGTCGGCGAAGTCGAAGTGAAGTGTCCCGACAGATGACAAGACGGCGACGAGAGTGGCTTTGGCGCGCGGGACAGAGGTCGTAGAATTTTCTCGGCGCGGACACACGTTTTCCAATGGAGATCCCAGCTGTGTGATAAACTTCATTTCGCTCGCTCGACCGATCGGCTGGTATCTTTCTTTTTTTCCCACCCTGCGAGAGATAGCGCAGACATCCAATCTCGTAACAGCGCGCGCAACGAAAAGAGAAAACGATTATCGCGTAGGAGGTGGCCGTGTGAAAATTGAACCGCCGCTGATGATCCAAGTAGACTTCGCGGGAACGGGAAGGTTGTTTCGGAGATTATGCAACACAAAGATAACAGATGATTTCAATAGTTGATAAAAAAAAAAAAAAAGAAGAAAAAAAAGAACAAGAAGTTTCGAAGAAGTTACGCGCTAATAAGATTTTAACGAGAAATTTGTTTTTTTCGAGAAACTTATTACTTTTAATTAGAGATCCGAAGAGAGGAAGAGATTGAAAAAAATAATTTAAAACATCTGCTGTTTTTCTAAGCCGTAAAAGCGTATTTCGAAATACTTTCCACAAACGCCATTCGTCACCTCCGATTTCACGTACAAACAATCCGGGCGTAATTGGCGATAGAAACGCGGGGAATTATTTTTGACCCAATTCCCCGTTTATATAGCGCGGCAACGCGCGATGGTTAAGCGATATTTCCCGATATTATTCCGACAGATCGCCGTGTACGGGTGCCATCTGCACGGGCGCGCACATCGAAATATGATGCGGATCCGTAAAAACCGGGGCGCTGCACTTTCGAATTACATGGCGTGCATACACGGGTCGGGGATACAACGTGCCGGGGCGATATCTTCCGGCGAGCAATCGCGCGCATGAAGGCGGGCTTGCCGCTTCACCGCTTGCCATCATACACAGACACGCGTGGTGAGATAAGAACGCGGAAATCCGACGAGACGTGAAAATAGCGCGCGGCGAAGTATCGTAAATTCGCAAAGGTATTTTTGGGACGCGCGCGCACCTGATCCGTCTATACGCTCTTTTCGTAACGCTCGATGACACCTTTTGCCCGCGCGAAACTTAAACTGCCGGCGTTTCCGTTGCGACGACGCCGCCGCTTCCTTCGCCTGCACACGACTTCCTCGTAAAGTAGCGCGGTGCTTCCGCAAGTGCTCGCGGCGACTCCTCCTCCACCTCGTCGTCGTTTTCTCGCGCATCGTCGGGACGATCCGCCAAATCGAACCTCGTAAACGCGGCAGTGTGTCTGTGCGCGCGCGATAGCTTTGTCCGCAATTTTTCTCCTATCAGAACCCTCGTCGATTGATGAGCGCCCGTGACCTACCGCAGTAATTTTTTTTTTTTTTTTTTTTCCGCAGGGAAGATAGAACGTCGATGTTTCTCGGCTCATTGATTCCGTACTGACTGTTTCATGATCCGGATGTCAAATCTTTTTTTTTCTCCTCTTTGCGCGGAAAATTCCCGAGAATTGTTTTTTTCACGCGATTCACATGTGGAATATTGGAAGAAATTCGAAATATTGAATTCTACATTTTTTTTTCTTTTTTTTTCTTTTTTGTTTCTTTTTTTTTGAAGAGGAAAGAAATGGAAGGAATTCACGTTAATTCTTTATTTGAAAGGAGCGCACATTTTTGAATAAATGCAGCGAACCTTGCATATTCAAGTGTTTCTGAAATTTTCTTTGAAACAAGCACCGAAAAATCATGCTCGTCGACTGCAACAAGACGATATCACGCCAACTCGACAGTCCGCAAGACGTGCTTCGTGACTGCTTCGTTTACGGACCGTCGTATGGCTTTTAAAAAATTGAAATACAGCTTCAGAGGGGTTTAAGAACGATGTCGCGCTATTCCCAGTTTGCGCGACCTACGCTATCATCTATTCCGAAAGAAGAAACGTGAGATTCTCGGGACCATTGTTTCCGGGATTCTATCCGCAGCGCCTCATTATTTTTCTTTTCCGTGACGACGAGCACCCTTGGGTAAGAAATGACGAGAGATCTCGAGACGCGAAGATCACACACAGAACGTCGCGATAAATGCGCTATGTTCGAGCGATCGGCTATTCTCGACGGCGTGCACTCGATGAAAGAAAAATTGTCGATTGACAATATGAGAATTTTCCGGTTTGATGACAATTTTTTCCGGTTAAGATCATGTCGGCTTATAAAGACATTTTTCACAACACGAACGTGCGCAAGTGAAAAACTAAACTAGGAAAAAATCGAAAACAAAATGGAGAAGTGAAAATACAATAGGGTATATCGATTGTATGCGAATAGAAAAAGACAGGTGTCAGTCGTTTGAGCACTTAGACGGACTGTATATGTGCGTACATATATTTTTAAAACTTTCTGTTAAACTTCAATTTATATATGTATCAAAAGTGAGTGATTTTATTATTCCGCTGTCGCGCTCGCCCCGTATTTCTTTAAACTCTCATTTTTTACAAGTCAATAGCCATCGTCGCCCCGATGTTGAAGCGGCCATTCGTCTTGCTTCGTATCCGCGGTATCTGCGACTGAGAGAGAAGTGGCAATATTTTCGCGCGCCGTATATAAAAGTCGGATGATAAAACGCAGCGCAGTATAAATAGAACAGATCAAGGTTATATACACACGTCGTCGCCGCGCATTATAAACGCTTTGGAGGAACACGATCGCAACGTGTGCGGGAGCGTGAGATTTTTGTAAGCACGTGTATGACATAAATCAAAGTTAAAACGAAAGAAAATGAGATTAAGACAAGAAACGAGAGAATGTTACGAAAAAAAAAAAAAAAGTAACCGAGAGAAAAGGTAACGTTGCCGAGGCGAAAAGCCGGGCGAAGGGCGCGCAAAAATGACTCCTTCTTTTCCCTCCCTTCTCTCTCACTTATTTACGGTAGTAAAGCGAGCGCCTCCCATAATTTTCACGGTATAATTATTATTAAGTGCCCTACCTCTTGCCCTTCTAAGTGATTGTAATTCATACGCGACCTCGCATTTAGCGCGAAATAAAGCCGAATTAGGTTGAAATGCATATTAATCGCCCCGTGTACAGCAAAGTGGAGAACGCTAAATCTTATTTTACGGATTTACAGCGACTTCTCTCGTCGGATGGCTTCACTCAGGATAGTGATTTATCATCACCGGTCGTCACACTTCAGCACCCGGCCTTTCTATTTCATTAGCGACACTTTTCGAAAAAAAAAAACGCACACCTGAAAATGACGATAATAATGAAAAAGTGAGTTTTGTCCGATTGCATTCTGTCGAATCACCCGCTCTCTCTTCAGAAAATCCCCAATCGGATTCAAAGCGTTCGACTATCGTAAATCCGCTTGTGTCATGTCGGGCAGAAACGTGCCGAGCGCGCGCATAGTCGGCGGCGCAGCTGCCGTCTTTTTCTCTTTCTCTCTTTCTCACTCTCTCTTCAAACGAGGGTGATACCATAAAATCTTCACACGTACTCTCATAATTATTTCCTCGTTAGGTCGCGCCGCGAGGGGGCTGCTCACCCCCGCGGGTGGCGTAAGTCAGTTAACGTCGGCGCCAGCTAACTGGCGAGAGCATCGTAACCCTCCTCGTACGTAGCCACGTACCTGCGCCAACGCCCCTCGGTGGACCACCCGCTCACTCGCTTGGTCGGTCCCTCTGCCAACAACCCCCCCACATCATCCCGTCTTCTTACTTTCGCTCGTTTAACTCTCTCGGTCTGTAAAAGCACGACGGAGTGGAGCACGCCTCGGGCTTGAAGCTCCTCTGGCACTTTCTCCCTCCCCTCCTGTTCGGCCGAGTGCAACGCTTTATGAAGCATTTGCAGACGTGCTCGGCGTGCAAGCAACCGGGACTAACCACTAATTGTAGACGCCAAAAGAGTTATTACGAAGAAACCGGCGAGAGTCAACTCTTCGACTTTGCGCGGTATTCAGAGCGAGTATAGCTGCGGGGAAGGGAGACGCCATCCTTTGCCCTTCGTCTCGTTGCGATTTTCCTGTCTGATAGGTTTTCGTAAAGTAGAGACAGACTGACTTTGTGCGCGAGTCTACGCATTAAATGGGAAAATGGGAAAATCTTTTTAGATGTACATTGAATCAATTAAATACCAATTGAGAGTAATTTGCCTTTGATATTTACTGTAGAATATCTTTCGCGAAATTAAATCCATAAACGAAGCGGGATCATTTAATATCTCTTTACAATAAATTATATAAATACAATTGCGAATATTTAAAAAATTAATGTAACTCGCATTTGCGATATATTTCGATTTGTATTTTGGATGTATGCAATACGATTATTTATTGGTTTTTTTTTTATTTTTTTTTATTTATCAAATCTCTGGAAGCTTTATGTTCACGCCTCTTTTACAAACTAATAGTGGGACCACTAATTTTGCTTTTCTACAAATAAAACAAAAAGTTCCAGTTGCGGGATGCGCGTGTGCACCGCCGCGAAACTTTTATCATAAATCTCTTCACACCCCAGACAGAAAAAAAAAACAAAACAAAAAATACAAATAATCGTCGGCGAACACTGTGTGTTTCAGCGAATCAACCAACATTTTTCTTTTACCTCTCTCGCAAACAAATTTATATTGACTATACATATATATAATAGAGATAATGAGAATTTTTACGCAAATAGTTTGCGCAAACAATGAGGGAATTTAATTACGCACCTCGTAAGTCTCGTATTATAAATATTCCTTCGATTAATTCCCTTACTTGTTTAACTCGATTTTCGAAAATAGAGTCAGTGTTTCACCTTATCGTTACGGACGCGGTGCACGTAACAATAGAAAGCCTCCATTACACGCGTAATCAGGATTCCGGAATACGTGTACAAGCAGCGCAAGTACGCCAGTAAAAAAGTCAGTAAAACGAACGAAATGCGCCGTGAAGGCTTCGATTAACTTATCAAAGTGAGCTCGGTAACAACGCGCTCGTAAAAAGCCGCGTTCGCTACTCGAATTGCTCCTTCTCTCCGTTTTACAACCCTTCGTCATCATTCACTCACGGAATCTCCTACTGGTTTCCGCGACCGTTCTCCTGTCCGCGCCGCTCCGTCGGGATAACGGCGTTGATTTCACCCGCTATATGACGAACGAGGCACGAACGAGATCGGGCCTCGCGAAACGGAAGCGCGTAATCGTGACAGAACAGAGAAGCCACCGGAACCGCGTCGGCCGGTGTGCGCGCGGAGGGATCGAAATTCGCATTTACAAAGCGGTCGTTTGTCCCGACCGAGCACGCATGAGCGAAGGTCGAGTCGAGATATATATATATACAAATGTGACGCGGAGCTTCGTGCAGTTCGCACGCTATCCCGGTCGCCCGGCAATCGAACCGAAGCCGATCCGAAACGACGCGCATCCGCAACTTCGTAACACGCAAACGGAATCGCAAAACGCCCGGGGAGACGCGCGACCAATCGCTCGTAACAATACACCATGGGATATACAATGCAGAGAACGGGAGGTTTCAATTAACGCACGTCGATGCGTCTTTCGATATACATTACCGCGATTTTTTTTTGTTTGTTTGTTTCCTACATCAAACGACTTCGAATTAATTGTTCGTTATTAATGTTCTTGCAAAAAAATGTTAACGAGACAGTCCCTGCGGACTTTGAAATCATCATGTGTTTGCGTTGGCGATGCACACGCGTGTAATCACGTGATATGCATGAATAGATTCACAATGGGACGTCATATGATTCGGTTTAATCTCGGCCGAACTCGACCGCCGAACACATTATTTGCGAACGTATCGCGCGATGCCGTCGCGAACGTTCGAGGGGATAGATCGCGCGACAGAGGCTAAAAGGGAGAGGGCTTTGCGCATTATGCATCATTGCCTCCAGATATTGTGCTTGATCCGCCGCAAGTAATCACGTGATTTTCATCTTCCGATGAGAACCTGTCTGAGCGCCCCGGTTCCTGTATATGTACGCTTTTGGCGATAAATCACACGGCACATTGGCGCGACGGCACCTCCACGCTCGACTCCAATCTACGTATATGTTATTATTTATAGAAACGCGAGCGTTAAAAATATTTTGCATAAATGTCGCGAGATATTTGTATCGCTTTTAATTTATTACTTTAAAGAGTGCGTTTCTCCGCGTCGCGCGCGCAAAATAAAAAAAAAAGGACAAACTACAAAATTCCACAGTAATAAATTCGAGCGAATATAAAATATATAAAAAAATCATTTCTCGATGTTTTCCCCGCAACCATTCTCGACGCGAGTGTAGCTCAGGCTTCCGCCTGCCGGTCGAAAGTATATTTCCTGGCGGAATTGTGGCGTTTTTTCTCCGTTTATAAACCCTCTTCCGAGTCTCTCTCTCCCTCTCGCAATATCTCTACCTCCTGGAAACGCCACTTAGCCGATATTCATCCACCCTCGCAAAACACGACCGCATCCGTGGCGCGCGTCCCGCTCGCAATTCGCGGGAAACTCGGATGCGCGCTCCCGCACACGGTCGGAAACTTGGCTTCGCTACGAAGAAGAGTAGATAGGACGAAGAGGGAGAAGGAGGAGCGAAAAGCGGCGTAGTCGTAGGCGCTTCCCGGGAAATTTTGAACAGCGGTTGCAGTCCGCGCCACGATAAGCCGCCCTTCGGGCGAGACGTCGGCCCGTTTAAGTAAAGGAACTTAGCAGACGAGGAGTCGGCGGCGCGCGCTATATCTACCACACGATCCGACGTAATATTACGCCGGTGCTTTCGGCTGCTTATTATTCGACATTACACACACATACACATATACTATATATATATATATATATATATATATGAAAGCGAAGAAGGCGTGGAAGTCGAGTTGGAGGATAAGAGGCTGCAGCGCGCCGCGTGGTTGTTTCATCCCTCGTTCTGTGTGTGGGATGAAGTCTGAAACTACATATCTGGGAGCGTAAGGCGGAAGGATTAAGCCGCGATCCCCTTTAAAAAAATGTACAAGACTCCGAAACAAGCGTGTTGCTACTAAAAAAAAAAAAAAACAAAAGAAAATTCTTGTTCTTTTTCTTGTTCTTTCTTTTTGTATTCTCTACTTATATCCGCCGACTGTAAAGTCGACGCAAAAGATGAGACGCGTAAGAATGCAAAGCTACCAAAAATGGAGAAGATCTCTCCGAAAATAACACACAGTCCTTGAAACTTTTACTCTCGCTCCTCCGGTTATTGGACTCCATGTACGGAGCAACTTTGTTACACAGAAATACAATACTCTCGAGCTCTCAAAGTGCTATCCGGTGCCTCTTAAGAAATACCACTCCGGGTAATCCGAGCAATGAGAAGTATTTTACACGACGTGATAAAGGATATGTGAGACGACAGGAAGTTGACGACAGGAGGAATGTAAAGAGGACGACTTGCTTGAAGCGAACAGTTTCGCGCATCATTCGCCTCGCGTGTGTTACGACGTAACACGCAAGTATTCAATAGAATTACGACGGTGCATTAGCAACAAATTCTTCACGGAGCCTTTGACCCGCCCGAGATACAGTACGCATCGTCGTAATGCCGCGCGAAACGACCGAAGGATCATTCTCTGGGTGCGGTCCTGATGCGCAACGCCGCTCCCGTTACACGCGGCAATAACCCGCGTTTATTATCTCATCTACTAAGTTTCTTCCATTTCGTTTTGTATCCCGCAACATACCGCCGCCCGGGCTGATTCCTTGACGAATAAAAAAAAAAAAAAGCGTCTTTCACGCGAATGCATTAAAATGTAACGATGCCGTTACTTCGGAAGCGAGGCGTCGTTACCTCGCCTCGTACTTTCGAGCTTTATACGCAATTGTATTCATCATTGGACGGGAAAACGAACTTCTGGCGCTAACGGCGCGCAATATAAGTGAATTATGTCCCGGGGATCGGCATAATCTCTTTAAAAATGCAATTTTAGTTTTATCAAAAGCGATATGAAAAATAAGGACGAAATAAGTATGATTAGCGTTTCCTGCCTTCATTGCACAATTAGCGGATATTTATTAATTTCGATTGAGTTTAAGTGAAATATTAGCGCATGCGTTGTAAAATTCGTTTAAGCGTGCGATTCCGATTTTACGTTACAAAGCTATCAAGCATCCGCTTTTTCTCTCTGTATTTCAAATTAATTTGGCAATTATTCAATTTAGAATAGGATTAATTGTGTGTTACATCAGCGAAATCAACTCTCCGTAATTGATAGGTTGAACACGGGTAAGCCGGCACGTTCTTTCGCCGTGACGTTCCATTCGACGACACACAGGATGGGTTACATCAATATTTATGGGGCGGCTTGCGCGACGAGGCGCGGGAGAGAGAGAGAAAGCATCATTTAGGGGGAGCGCGAGAACGGACGGAGGGAAGAAGGAGGACGGGGGGAGGGAGGGAGTTGAGAGAGAGAGACCGGCGCAATTTCATTCGGTCTGATTTCGGTCAACGACGAAATACATTCATGAAGTGCCTTGCGAAAATATTGTGCGAGTTAATATTCTCGCTTTGTAGCCGTCGTACGCACCGCGATTTCGAATACTCGGACGGCCGCAAACGGGGGAGCGCAAACAATCGCCGCTCTTTCCTCGCACGTTCGCAACGTTTACAATGGCTCGTAATTATCAACCCACGTGTCTCGCGATACCAAGCCGATACGGGCGCGGCGATATGTAGGAAAATCTGCGCACGTCAACTGCTCATCCCCAAAAACATACGTGGTCAAGTTACAATTGCGTCGCGTTGCTTGCATAAAGAAACGTTCTTAGAATAATCGATCACAGTTTGTGATCAATAGTTGCTTGTATGAAGAGAGAAAAAGATTAAAAAGAAAAAGAAAGAGCAACGATATAATTTTTATCTTCTGTACGTCTGAAATTGAATTTAGCGCTTAGCGTCAATATTTCTTTTACACGTTCACGTTTCTCTTTGACTAATGAGTGACACGTTTCGCCACGTTTTCTTCCTTCGACGACGGTGCGCGAAGATGAATATTTCGAGCGCGCTGCTGTTCCGACCTCTTATATATATATATACATACATATATACTTTCGCCACCGCGAAATCATCTCTTTTCATTGCTCTTGTTTTCCGGGAATTGACATTACACACGGGGGATGAGGAAAAATGAAGAAAAAAAGAGCGAACGTGCGCGCGAACGAGCGTTGTCCGGCCGCCGAACAATGCAGCACGCGTCGATCGTTCGTGTGGAAATGCTCGTGAAGGGAAGGACGCGCGAGCGAAAACGAACGTGGAAAACGATCGGACCGGGGCGCTATCGCGTTCGTTTCTCCGTCGTTCCGTCGTTTTTTAATGCACTCTCACGGCCGAGCCACCACCATCACCGTCGCCGCACTCCGGCCACCACCGACCGACACCACCACCGCCGCCAACGTTTCGACGCGCCCATCGTTTCCCTCGTTCGAGAATTGTCACGCCGCGCACTCGGATTTATAGATACGTTTAATATATGTTCCTCGTTCATTGTTATTCATCGCGCCGACGTAAATAACAACTGCGAACCACCCGTGATATCCGGTCAAACAAAGCGAGAAGGGGAAAATATGCAAGTGCTGGCCACCGCTTGTACCACGGATATGCATAACCTCCTGTGTGCGCGCATTCTCCCTTTCTCTCTCTCCCTCTCTCTCTCTCTCTCTTGCGCTGTCCGTCTCTCTTTTGCTGTTTTCTCGTTCCCTCTTTTCGGACCTTACAATCCTCCCCCGACCATCAGCCCGGTATTCCGCGACGATTCCGCGCATCGCGTCTCCATTCTTTTCCTCCCTCCCGTACGGTTGCCGTACGTTCGCCAACGGTGCGCAATCGTATTTCACCCGATGTCCGGTGCTTCCGGCCGAATGAGCCCGTAGCCCGAGCTCCCGGCGTAAGTTTTTGCGTGCACGTGACACGTACGCGCGCGCGGCGACACGAAGAGAAAGAGAGAAAGAGAGAGAAAAAAAGTCAGGGTCGCTTAATACCGCGAGATAAGCGCGTAACGCCCCCGGCGACGGATGTTTGCTTTTGTAACTTTCGAACGTCTCTTTGCCGCGCGCAACGCTGGTAATTTTCCTGATTGAGTCAAGCGATGTAATATTTTTACGCGGCTTTTGTTACGTCGTTTTTCAGCCGCGGTTGGATAAAATATAAAAGAGCGTTTTGCAAGGAAAATAAAAGAGCAACATTTTCCCTCTTTTTTTTTTTTTTTTTTTTTTTT
>QVNV01015661.1:0-32768 GCA_014825455.1 Pseudomyrmex pallidus | reverse complement strand
GGGGGGGGGGGGGGGAACAGGACTTTCGCGAAAGTCCCTATAATTTTCTAGGAGATGTTTTGTCTCATCGACGCGACGTGTTAAAGTCGAGAACGTGCCGAAGTTTTCTAATTGCGATTGAAGATTCGATGCCGTTTTGCTTATCTCGAAGAAACGGATGATAAAGAAGCGAGGAAACTCACGCAAAGTCACGAATAAAAATTAAATCCAAGCTCGCATGCCTCTTCCTGTTACGTGACAAAGGTGCGCGCGGAAAGAAGGTTTGTGTCTCAGCGGATAATGATATTAGATTAGAGATGACCCAAATAGGGATAGAATGTGTTTCGAACGCTCGCCGAGACAAAAAAGTTTTTGCTCTAACGGATTTCCAGCTACACACGGAGAAGAGCAGTCCTCCCGTGTGTAGCATTCGCAAAGGAATCGCCCGCAGGCGTGCCATTATTCCGTGCGATCTGGCGTATCGTCGTGCCAAAAGGAGAAGTAGTACAGCACCAGAAGATGAAAATGCGATAGAAAGTGACGAGGCCTCGCGGGAGAGAAGAAGAGAGGCTTTCGCCTCTCGTTCCGCCGTAGTTTTGCGCGTTTCTCGCGTTTCTCTCCGCCTCTCTTGTCTTTGGGCGGTCAATATCGTTCGAAGCGCGTAAAACTCTTTCATAGTCGACGAAACAAAAGGCTGCGGATATCAGAGAGAGAGAGAGAGAGAGAGAGAGAGAGAGAGAGAGAGAGAGAGAGAGAGATACCCACCGTGGGCACATCTCGATTTCCTTCCCCTCCCTTCTCTCTTTCCTCGTTCGCGACCACCATTTCTACCATCTTCTTCTTCTTCTTCTTCTTCGTCTTCTTTTTCATCCTCTCTTCGCCTTTTTCTTCTTCTCGGAAGCGATCCCATGGCGGTAAGGTAATTGTAGTGATTATGCCCCGTTCTCTCATTCCTTCTCGCTTGCGCGCTCGGCTTCTCTCTTGCTTTTTCCTCATCTCTCGGAGCCATCGATGTTTCCTGTCCTTCCTTCGCGAATCTCAAAAAAATCATACCGCGCCCGTAAAACCCAACGAATAAATCCGACGCGTCGTTTCTCTTTCTTGCTCCTCCCGTCATTTCCACAGCAATCGTTCTAGCTCTCTTTGATTTTCGTCGTCATTGTTTCTCGGCAACGACTCGCTGGGTAATCGATTCTCTCTCGTCTACCCTGCCTCACCACTCTTTCGTACTTTTTGCTCGCTATCGATGAGCTCGCCACAGCGTGTAGTGATCGATGTTTCGTTCGGATTTTTGCGGCAGCTGCTCACACCAGCTCGACCTCTCTCTCTCGTCGTCATCGTTGTCGATTGGAAATTCTTTCTGTTTTCGCGAAATCCATCTGTTTTTTTTGTATTATACAAAAGAAACAAGATGTCGCTTATAATCAGAATATTCTCAAAATCTAGCGAGTGAATATTCTTTGTAGCACGCGGTTCTTATTTCACGCGAAACGTTCCACGTAAAACGCATTCCGACGTGCATCGCGAAATCACGTCGTATTAGAGACAGAAGCTCGGCTACCGCCGCGATTTCGGCGGGGTGCTGCCACGCCAGAAAAGACTCGGAGTTTTATCGGAAGAAGAGGCACGGTAGGACGGGAGAAAAGAGATGAGTGGGTGGGAGGGGAAAGAAGAACGAAAAACGTTCGGGATGCCCGCGAAAGAGACGGCGGTCAGCCCCTCGCGGTGTGTCCGTCAGCCTGGCTATATATCACGTGTAAACGACTCGGGTATTAGCATATCTGTATCTGTCCGGTGGTTGTCCCTGCCAACTCTACCGGGATGAAACGTTTCCTCCGCGCCCGCTCTTCTCCGGGGCCTCCCCTACCTCCGGGATCCTGGATCCTGTGTGCGCGGCCGAGAGATGGACCGGGCAGATTTCGGGCGTACCGGCGAAGTCGGTTCGGCGAGATGCGATGACGAAGACACGCGAAAACGCATGGCCCGCACCAAGTAAGACGAAGGGAGGCCCCAACAGACAGATAGCGAGAGAGCGCGCGGTGCAAGAGGAGAAAGGACACGGACCGTCTTCCCGAAACTTTAATTGGGAACTTACACGACGTTACAAGTATATGTATTTACTTGAGAGAAGAGATCGCTCCTCTCTCTCTCTCTCTCTCTCTCTCTCTCCCCTCTCCTCTGCCTCCGGTTCGTTATGTCGCGGAGACAAAGGCATCCGGTGCGTTCATTACGATCGTTAGGCGTCGGCCGTACCGACTCGGAACGTCAGCAGATGGAGATGCTGACCGGCGATGTTACCCGCATGTCCGGAAAGTGCTTCCTGAAGAAGACGAATATATGTGTTCCGCGCGCCGCTTTTTGCAAAGCGATTGAAACTGACAGAGAGAAATATAGTAACTTCAGATTTGTTTGTATACGAACAACATTGATATTACCTTAACTGTCAAAAAGTGAGTCTTGATAAAAATGGGATTGTAGACTTTCACAGTGAGATGTAATTATTTCAAATCAATTCAAAGCGAGTGTTTTTTTTTTTTTTTTTTAATTTCCGAACGCATAAACGCTAATTAACGTGTTCTTAGAAACAGTCGATACACTGTTGGAGCTTACAGTCATTTTGACGCCTCCGAATTCCCCGAAAACGAATCCAATCTGCGAAGGCATCGATTAACGAAGGAAAGAAGCGAACAACTTGCATACAACTTGCACGTAATTTGACGCAAGAGTCAAAAGGGCTACCGGTAGTACCGACAAATTTTTGGAAGCGAGGCTACGCTACTTAAGTTAATCACAAGCTATCGTGGCCTAACTCGGCCGTAACGTTTTGCGAGAACGGTTGCGGCGAGTTTTCCCCGGTTCGAAACGGCGCGGAAGCACGATAAAACGATTACGTCCAGTGCGCATCGTGCGCGTTTCGGGGAAGGAAAAAGAATCGCCACGACACGGGCCGCGATGCGATACGATACGATGCGATGATGACGAGGCGGGAGAGGAGGAAGAGAGAGAGACAGCGGCTGGAGACAGAAACTGGGGGAGATGAGCGGTCGGCTCCCGTGAAAGAAAGACGAGGAAGTAGAAGAAGAGATGCCAGGGAACGAGGTGGGAGCAAATCTCGGAGAGGGCGGGAGAGGGAGGGAGACCGGGTCGTAATAATGGCCGAATCATTTTGCCGAGGTATTTTTCAAAATGACTGGGCACTGTAGGAGCGGCGGTATGCCGTTTCTCTCGCGAGAATCCATCGGGGGCTCCGAATTGCCTGCAGATGCGAGGGAAAGAGGAGAAAGGACCCGCGAAGAAGGGAGAGGGCGAAGGTGGCCCAGCGAAGGAAGGGCGCTTGTATATCGAGGAGAATATGTAAAGGAGGGGGAAGAGAGAAGAGAGAAAGAACGCAAGAAGAATGAGAAATGTATGGCTCATATGAAGGGTGCGGAATGGGGAGGCGTACGTATATCGCAACCGCGTCGATGAGAGAAAAAAAGAGGAGAAGAATAAGTAAGGGAAGGGAAAGCAATAGAGGCAGAAAGGAAGAAGAAATCGAATCGAGGAGATCGGGGGATGGGAGCAAAAGGGAGAGATAGCCGGCTACCGCGCGGGCCACCGGTAAGAAAGAAGCGCGCAGAGTAATTGCGCGCCGCTGACTGTTTCTCTACCGCGGGGATGAATATTTCGATCTCTCGGCCGTTTCCGCGAATTGCGGGGAGCGTCACTTCTTCGAACACAGAGAAACGCCCGGGCATCAAGCATTGGCGAAATTTGTGCCACTGAAGAAACGCGAATTTGCCAGTCCCAACCTTCGACCGCTGCCGCTGTGTCGAGCCCCACGCCTCTTCTTCTCATCCCTCTCTTCCTCGCCGCGCGATCGCAGATCCCTCCCTCGGGCCTGTCAATTTCGACGAGCCGCGAATCACAGCTCCGACGAATCTATATCGAGCGTGAAATAAGAACCCGCGGGTGCAAGGGATGGAAAGGGAGATGTTGCAGCATATCGATCGAATAAAATGACGATCGTCGAAATGATCCGGACTGAGACTCCCTTTGTCTCTGAGCGGCGCGGCGGCGGCCAATTCGTATTCGAGGCATATCCTTCGTTTAGGTAGACAGACGGTATAATTTCGTCCGGGGTCCGTGTCATTTCGAGAACCTTCGCGGCGCGACTCCTCCTTTCCGAGGCGGGCTCGCGTACCCTTACCTGGAAGATCATGGCAGTTTCTCTTTCGCTCTTTCTCTCGCTCTTTCTCACTTTTTCACTCGTTTTGACTCCATCGACTGTGCTCTCGTCTGGTCTTGTGCCGTCTCATTATAGACGAACGCCTATATATTGCGTGTGTCTCTACCGTTCTAAGACCGGGCAGTTATTTGCCAAATATTCGGAGCATTGCGTTTGACTAACGCCCGAGGACACGCGCCGCGCGCGATTCAGCCCTCGGGCTTCGCGCGCTTGGCCCGACGTTAACGTCCCGAATTCGTGGATCCCCACAGACGCTTCGGAAACGAGTATTTCTTTGCAGACGCGCCACGAAAAAGCGGGTTATTTAATGAAGGTTTGAAAGTAGAACTGGAAGTGGGTGGCTGGACACTTACATGCGACTGGCATATAAGCTGACAGACGTTGAACGTTGCGTGCGTGCCTGTGTGCGTGTAACACGTGTGCGCAGGTCACCTAGAAACGTGGGCGCATATCCGCCGCCGCGCTACCGTTCAGTAATTGCGAACGACTCGCTAAACATGCAACGACATTCTCAAACACGCGATCCGTCTCGAAGCGGTTTTTCGGCAACACATCGGCAAAATACTTCATTCCGACGTGCAAGGGCGGACGACACGGAAGAAAGAGAAAAAAAGAAGAGACGGAAGGCTGAGGAAACCTCCCAAGTTCGTCCCACAATCGTCTGCACGCGAATACGCGAGATCGAATTGAAGCGTCTGCATCGCCATCGCTCAAGAAAACGGTACTTTTATCGACTTGTAATCGTTTCTCTCGATAGACTTGATTTTCTTCGTCTTCGCTTTTTGATTCGAGAAATCGTTATCGCCAGTCACGGAAACGCCGACAGGCCGGGATGATCGATACTTAGCAGGCGTTAGTTAATATGCAAAAACATGCGCGTTTCGGCAGTGTCGAGAATGTCAGTTAATCATCGGACTTGATGGTAGAAGATTCCCCCCCGCATCAATCCGATATCCCGGATTGACCGAGCCCGGTACAGTTAGTTAACGCCTCGCGTCTATATTTTACGAAGGCCTCTGTGACGAGCAAAATGTGTAAGACGCGCCGTTGGCGCGTTTTGAGACGATGTCGCTTGACGGGGAGGCGCGATTTACAACAAACGCGACACACGGTCCAATGATCTGACGGAGAGGCACTAACAGTTTTTTACGTAACGAGTCTAAAACTCCGCCCAGAGCGCACACGTGACGCGGAGTTCTCTTGCCGAAAGCGAATCTAACACATTCCTTTCCTCGTGCGATTTTCAATATCGAAAAGAGAGAGAGACAGAGACAGAGGTTACGTCATCGCTCGACCTTTACGCAACGCACGTTCCGGCACACACGTTTCGGCCGTAGATTTTCACGGCTCGTCAGGTTCGCGGCGTGAACGAAATATCAATTCGTCTCGGATCTATTTCGTCGGGAGAGCGCAAGCGCGTTACCGCGAGAAAAGAGAGAGAGAGAAAGAGAGAGAAAAAGAGAGACGCGTAACTTGAATTTGATTTATACCACGTTGAGTCACGGTGTAAAGTCACGTTAGTTACCACAAAGACTATCATATATCATTGCCCGATCGCAAGGGAAGTGCAAGGGCGGCGCGAACGTACGAGCGTTCGTATGTGCGCGCCGCGTTTAGCGACTAATTTTATATCATATCGGATCGCGCTGTAAAATTCCGCCGCCCACGTTTAAGTCGACAACGGGATCGTCTCTCTTCTCGATACCGAAAGATCTATGGCCGATCCTCTCTCTCTCGGTGTCTGTGAGCGCAAATGGCTCCTCGTGAGCCTGATCTCAAAAACTTTTTGCAATTTCTCCAACAAAAGGGAGATCGCATATAGAAGCAACCGCCGAATTTCTGAGGAAACATGTCACGCGACGTATCGCCCGCGTGTCGAGAGAAGTCGAACGGGTCCTCCATAGGGAAGCGAGTCGCACGGGGGAAGACCGCAGGTGTTGGTTCTTATTACGGCGCGGAGTCGTTCGCCGTCCAATTAGAGCTGTCTAATTGGGCCCTCGCGGAGTTGTGGGGATGACGGAAGTGTCGATAAGGCCGGGTGCAGGCCGTCACAGTGAGACCATCGGAACGAACAGGACTCCGAGAGAAGAACGAGAGAATATTCCGAAGAGGGAAGGGGCGAAAGAGAGAAAGAGAGGGAAAGGGAGATACACAGTCGAATCGTACCGCGTACACACAAGTGACGTATCCGAACGTATGCGGCCCTCACAGAGCGAAATGAGGCGCGAATATAAATCACGGCGCGTTATACAGCCAAGCGTGTGCGGCTGTAGCAGCAGCGCGGCCATTGCACGTATGCACACGCGAAGGATCGGGCGCATCGACACAGACGACCGCTCTGCGGATCGAAGTGATCTTCTTGCTCTTGTTCCTTCTCGTCTTCCTGTATATACCTCTGTTCGCTCCTCCGCGTCTTCCTTTTCCCGTCTCTTTTTTCTTTCTATTCACCGCCACTTTCATCATCATCATCATCATCATCATCATCATCATCATCGCTACCAAGAACACAAGTACTCTCCTTCTTCTGCCACCTCGTGCGCGGTTCGTCAGGATCGAATGCAGTAACGCACCCCGCGGTTGTTTATTTGTCTTTTGTCAATAGCTTACATTTTTTTATTAAAAAAAAAAAAAAAATGAAATGGAATGATGATAAAATATAGCTATTGTTGATATAGTTCATTTAATATCGTTTTACAAGAGCATCATCAAAATATAGCGATACAAAGTACCGTGTAATATATAATATATGAGAGAAGCATGCGGAGAAATGTATGCAAATCTTATACGCCGGCATTTCTAGCATTTTCCAAGATTGGCATCTCCGAAGATCGGGAATCAGACGTTGAAATCACCTGATCGCCGACTCGCATATATGTATGGAAGGAACGCGCGCGTTGAAATCACACTCCCTCCTATTGCAGGCGTGTATGCACGGTGCACGTTCCGCAGGCGGGACACACTTCGGCGTGATGCAACAATCATCGATACGGGCATCGAGATCGACGGTAAATGCGACGACAATAAACGCAGCCGTAATCGAGTGCTCGCCATCGGCGAATAAGGCGATTGCCCGCGCGCGCGCGTGCATCTTGATCATTAATTATGACAATGCGAGAGAGCGTATGTGCCGCTGTATGGTAGGTCTATCGCGCCGTTGATAATTGCAATCAAGGCGTTTTCCTTCCGTCTGTCCCGGGTTCAATGAATCCCGCCTGCGTGGCACGCGGGAGAGAATGCGAGAAAAATCGATTGCCGAGCCTCGTTGCGCTCGCAGCGCCCACTGCGCGATCGGGTGATATATGGCGCGCGAGAGCGTAGGCAGGTATCCGTCCATCCGTCCGTCTGCCCGTCCGTCGTTACGCTCTTACCCTACGCGAAACCACGTACTGTTCGTTTGCACGGCGGCGGCGGCGGCCTGAGACCCCTCGTCGATCGAACACCTGTCCGCATAGGTAGTCCTACAACCTCGGCAATAAAAGAGAGCATGAGCGGAGAGCCGCGCGAGTCGCACGACCTCGGCTCATTGTTGCCGCGACCATCTCTCTCCGTTTCCCCATCTTTCGCTTCCTGCATTCCGAGCGATTTTGCCAACAACGAGTCTTGATAATTAAAATGCCCATGCGAATTTATCATTAGAATTAATATCAATGACACATTCGCCGGAGTTTTCGATTTATCTTCATAATATTTATTTTCTCTGTCTTTATCGACGATCTTAGTGCTCTTGAGCGAATCGAGCTAATAAATTTTCCGTACAACATAAATTTTCTTTCACGGGTGTAGTTTCTTAGAAAAAAAATAGAACTTGCGTTACAGTTCAAGTGATTTGCGTTGGCCGACTCTTGTTGGTCTGTGATTTATACAATATACGACTCTCTGCGTTGCTCGTGTTAGCGTTCTCCTAAATTTTCATCGTAGCTTATTCATTAGCGATCGTGTATCAGTCGATCGTGATCATGTTGTTTGCAAATATTTATATTATTTTTTAAGAAAAATTCGTGTAGTTGCATATCCACTTATGTCTCCGTTATTTCCCTTTCTCTTTTCTCGACCGTTTATAAGCCGGGCGATAGACGTGCAGGTCGTAAGTCAAGGAATATATTTATCGAAACAATAAACTCGGCAAGATACACGTGTTGTTGTTGCTCCGTTTCCCGCTCGCTGTCTCTCCTCCGAACGGTTGTTCGGCGACGCACGTTGACGTTTTAGAAAGCGACTCGACGTGCGTCGTACCCGTCGCTTTTCTCGCTGCAGCGAGCGCTAATGAAAACCAGCAGGCGAATACGGGACACACATGACATGAGAGGGGCAGGGAAGAACAGCGAAACGGGAGCGAAGGAAAGGGTTCCTATAGTTATCTGCATTCCGGTTTACTGAGAACTTGCACCTGAGATGCATAACTCTCCGCTGCCGTGTGGCGCTCGCTCAAGCGAGGAGAAAAGAAACGGAGGAAAGATAGTTCGAATAACATCGCGCGATACATATTTCTGAATAATATTCTTATTATGTATTCGCGTTTGTATTACGCGTAACAAAACGCGAGAAATTTATCTCTCTTCCGATTGATCGGAATTACCGATCGCAAGAACAAAAAATTCGTTTTTTTTTAACGAAAAGATAAAAGTTCGCGATAAAGCAAACGAAAAAAAAAAAGATCGCATCTCGTTAACGTTCAACAATTGAACGAGCGTACTGTTTGCTGAATGGCGCTCTTATAACTTGTAATCGATTTTAAAAAAGAAGCTGCGCCAAGTTCCATGATGCAACAACAGTGTAACGAAAGTAAATTTTAGTATCGATCGATCGGTAGAGACATGAAGTGAGAGTCAGCGAAGCGAATCGCGCGAGACGCGCGCCGTAATGGTCGCAGGTGCAGTTTGACATGGCGAACTGGTATGCTGATGCAATTAGTAGGAGCTGCATCTATCCCGTCTATTCCGCACGGATGCCCGTGCGTTGCGGGAAAGAGAGAGAAAGAGATGGATAGAAAGAGAAAACGTGGAGGTGGAAACGGCGAGGGTAAACGTGAGCCGTTTATTAATGCGTGCCAACGAAGCGTGTCTGTCATGTAAGGTGAGAGCGACGAAGGCGAGAGATCGAGAAATCTTTCCGCCCTCTCCACCGCCGCCGAGATTGCAATTGCAGTTGCGTATCCGCGCGCAGAGATAGCTTCTTATTCTTGCCCGCTTCGGTTCTTGTATATACGCGACGTTCGTCCTGCCGATTCGCTTTAATTAGAGCAACTTGGTGTTTACACAAACCGACCGCCGATGGCGATTGGCGAAAACCGCATAGAAACGCTATCGCATTGGAAAACATTGAACTTGCTGCGTGAATTATTCAAGGCCTGTGGAACGGTGTCCTTGATCCGCGTATAATTACAAGAAAGATCTTTCCGTCATTAAAGTGAGTTTCTTAATAGCTCAATTTATATGATAGGAATTTGCGTCAATATAATTTCATATCGCTGTTATTTATGATATTTTGTGCGTAATTAGCCATACATACATATGTGTTGAAATGTGTAAGATAATGTCTTAACGTAATTATTGTTGTTGTTGTTATTGTTGTTGCTGTTATTGTTGTTATTGTTGTTGCTGTTGCTGTTGCTGTTGTTGTCGAGCTTTTGAATTAATATATTATATCGTTAACATTAAACGAGTCCCGCGTCGATAGACGCCAATCTTGATTCATTGAAACTCAATAGGATTCACGTTTTACCAATGCGCGCTAGGTTTGCGCGTAAGAAATCGACGCAAGACAGCGCGCGTTAAGGGACAATCGGTTAACAGCAACGCGGACGACCCGCAACACGATCGGCGACTAATTGGACACTTGGCGGTGAACGGGCCGATTCATCGACGGCCGTCTTCGGTTCCGCAGATTAACTTCGCCTACGGGACGCCTCTCGCCTCGCGCCTCCCTTCCTCATCTCGCCCGATCTCACGAGAGGCGTACATACGCATACAACAGTCGGTTAACGGCTTGCCGACACACAACCGCGACGTTTCACCCGGCAAGGTCGTCGAGTGACTTGCGAAATCGGATTCGCGCGCGCGATTACTCGTCGTCGTCGTCGTCGTCGTCGTCGTATCGCACGACTTTGCATTCTTACGTGAATCGACGTGTGTTTTGTCGGATTAATGAATTATCGCGGCGACCGACATATCGACGAGGGAACGAAATTTATGGCTTCTACTTTTGCATGCACTTTTCGTCGGCTGAATTTTTTTTCAAGATTTTTGTTTTGTTTTGTTTTTTTTATATTATCGAAAGAAGCTGAGAGAAGAGATAGAGACGTGGTTGAGACATCGCGTCGTTCGACGTATCGGCGGAATTGAAAGGCGAGTGCGGGGGTATACTTTTACGTCGAGGCGATACTTATTTGCATATCGATTGGACGAGCTCGCGAACTGGATGCGTGAGTCGAGTCTTAATAACGCGGTAATGAGCGCATTTAGTTCTCGAACAACGGCCGCCATTACGCGGGGACTCTCTCGGTTATCGCCCGAAAAGGCAGAACCGAAGATAAAGACAGATAGAGAAAGAGAGAGGGAGAGAGAGGAGCCTGCGCGCCAAAGAAAAAGAACGGTGATGCAATGAAAATCGGTTGATTAACGACTAGGAGTTTATTAGAGTCGAGTCATATAGCCAAGCCGTCGCTCGTGTGTGAGCGCGGAGATCTAATTAAATTACATCACCGCTCGAGAACTGTTTCGCGCGTTTACTCTGGGGAATCAATTAGTTATACGTTTTGCCGCAAATGTGCGTTGCGCGCCATATGTTAATCACACGAGCTTCCGCAATTCGGCGCGCAGTTCGCGATTTCACATTCAATTCACCGGTGCCCAGAGATATTGAAAAAAACGCGCGAAAGAAAATTACGAAGAAATCTATTAACAAACGAGATATAATTTTTTTTTTTCAAAAAACTGAATTACTTAGACCAATCAAGTGTTTTTGCGCTCATTCAAATGCTGCGAACGAGACTTTTCGTATAAAATCGCGCGTCGAATCGATTTGCGGTTTTTTTTTTTATCTGGACGAGTCGTCAAACTTGTTATTACACTACCGAGATTGGCTCTAATTGCGCGAGCGGTGAATAGTTTCTGTTGTAGAATATCAACGCATATATATGTATATAGCACATGCCTATGTACAGTTTCAAGCGCTCGTACGTGAAAAGTCGTAAAAACAGCGAGTGGAGCAATTATTGGCGCACCGGAGCCTTTCTATAGATAACAATTATCCACGGAAAATTCGCCCTTGCTTTTCGCTCGGCGCTAAAGTTGCAAGATTACGGTATACGGCGCGTTTTAATGGGCCGCGAGCATTAGCGTAGACCACTTATCTCTCTCTCTCTCTCTCTCTCTCTCTCTCTCTCTCTCTCTCTCTCTCTCTCTCTATCTTTCCGACAATTTTATTCGTTGTCATGTCCGGAGAGCGATCTAGCGGGATCTTCCCTCCGGGATATTTTCCAGCAAATCATCGAGCGTCGACGCATCTCGCGAGAAAGCACGAGTCGCGCTCGTCAATACGAGGTTTTTCGTCTTTTGCGCGAGACTGCTATAAACTATTTTCTTCGTAAGTAAGAATGAATGTAATGATTTAATTTTCAACACTTTGTTATTGGGAAACTCTACTCTGTTTTTGCACAATCAAATAGTATTTTTATTCTCGATGCTTGTAAAATTCCCCGAGCTGCGATTAAATATTTTGTTTCTTTACACATCACACACGCGTGCGAAACGTCGAGTTTCGCCGGCAATTGCGGAAAAAGCGGATGTCGCAATCGTCTTCACGATCGGCGTCTCCTGGCCCGCCGCCAAGAGGCAAGGCTAATTTTCATCGATCATCCGCTCATCGTTCACTGATTTTTGCAACGGTGGTAGTATAGCATTAACATGGAGGCGCGCGAGTGCTCGCCAACCCTCGCGGGAAGAGCCGCCGCCGCCGCCGCCGCGTCGGGGCTCCTTTACAGGTAAAATCGTGCGTCGAGCAATCGATCAATCGTTTCTCTAGGCGTTGCGGGTTATTACGTGAAAAATGCTTGTTCCTTCGATAGCTTCTCACCGCGGGGGGGTTCGGACCCCCAGCGTACTCCTTCCTCGTCCTTCATCGGTTCTCGGTGAAATCTTTGCGTACCTCTCGCTCTCACCCTCATTCCTTTTCTTCTTCCATCGCGCGTATACACATCTTCTCCGTTTCTCTCATCCTCGCGCCATCAGCAATCCTCATCTATCTTAACACTCTCGTTTTACTGTACGCCACGCCGTCCTAGGCCAAGTCCTTCCAGGCAGGACTCTTCCTTCCTTCCTCTATCTTCATCCCTTCTCTCTTTCTGTTTGCGGCTACACTTTCACGAAGTACTTTAAAGTACGTGAGCGCGCGCACGTATAATTCTTCACGGGGGAGGAGGAAGCGCGGTCAAAGAAAGATGAAGGTAGGGGGAAGGGGGGAGTTGTAAACGGCATACGTGCAACCGCATGGAAAGCCAAAGTGATAGAGCGTGATTTATCTGTCGGTCGCCATTTTTATTGTCGCCCCCACCTTTAAAGGTTGCAGTTACGACGTGCGGTTCCTCTCTTCGCGGTGTTGCTCTCGCGCAATATATATTTATATATACGTATACGCATCCGACCGAGGGATTGATTGTAAATTTCGTTCTTGACAGTAGACCGGGGCCCCGCGTCCGCGTGACTTCATAAGGGATTCGAGGTTCGCGTATTGATTACATGATTTCGGCACGCGAACTTGATTTACGGTCTCCGAAATTCGGGACTTATAACCGGTTAACTCAAGCCCCCCCTTCCCTCCCATACACGATGTTACCTAACCGAAAGTCTCGAAGATTGCTACTAGAGAGGACGTCATAAAACACACACGTGACGCAACTTCATTCAGAAAAAAAAAGATATTAACGGAGTATCGCAAAATGTTGTAACGCGCTTACATTCACAAAAGGAGCATTCGTTTCCAATCAATATTCAACGGAGACGGGGCCAATTACAATATATACTCACGTACAATAAAAGATAAAACGAATCCTCACAATTTTTCTTTGAAAGCTCATCAACCGCGAGTTTTCTTCTGTGCGCCGCGATCGACGCCATAAAATTAAAGCAAACGATTATACCCTTACCTCGTTTTATAGATCCGCTATATAGTCGTATTATTTAAGCGCGCAGCTGTATATATATATATATATATCATCGCGGAATCTCGCGGCGCGGCTAGTGCAAAATAAACGATTGTAAATTTCGAAAACTCCCGGTGTCCGGGATCGACCGTAAATTTCTTGCGGGTCGAACGGCGGATTCAAAGTAGACGCGTTACGTATGTCGCTCCGCCTGCGTCGTAACTCACGGCTATTGTTATTATCGTCGTTCACGATCGACCATTAACCCTGCCAGCTGCCGTTGCTCGCGCATCGACGGAAAAACTCACATGACACGCACCGACATGATGTTGCAAGGTGTGCGCAAACCTCTCTCAACTCTACTAACGCGAAAATTCCATTCGTTACAAAAGATGTTGCGTATTTTTTTTTCGGTTTCTTTCAATCGTTTTATTTTATTCGCTCAGAACAAATTGAATCGCGAACTTCGGCGTTGCGCCAAATTCACCAACATTCAGAATCGCATAAAAGCGACGTAAGTTATAAATAATAAATAGTTACGCGAGACTGAAAAAAAGATCGCGCTTGCTTCTCGCCGCCAATGCGCTCGCGTCGTTACGCCGCCGCCTGCGAGTCCGCGGCGCCTCCCTCGCTCATAAAGCACCGGAGTCGCCGCGCCGCCGCTTGTGTGCGTTCGGTTGCACCGTACCGTGTAACGGGGTATTTAGTGGTTGCTTAGCGATCCGATTCTACCGATTAGAGAAAAAATCTTAAGCGTAAAACGCCAGCCGACGCGTCCGTTTCGCACCGGTGGGCATGAGCGCCGCACTCTACATTAGGTATCGCTGCATACATTCTCCGGTGCGTTTGCGCCGCGCAACACCGTGTCGGGTTAAGATGTTATACACAGGCGCCGGCACGCTTCGTTGTGATGCGATAAAATGCGCTCGCGAGATCTCAATGCGGTTGAAATTGCGCAACGCCATATTAACGCTCTGAATATTATTTTACATTGTCGTGAGCTGAACGTCACAATGAGGGCGCGTATATAGTATTATCACGTTCGTAAATCACTTTTTATCGATGGCGTTACGAACTTTTCACAATTCTGCTCACACGTCCCGGAAGTTATTCGGTTTAAAATATATACATGTGAAAGATTTATCTCGCAAAATTATATCCATGTTCGTCCGAGATATATAGTCGAGAGAATGTCAACGTGCAGTGTGCGCAAACATTGCGCGGCGCGACGGCGCGGCGGTGGGCCTCTAGGCGTAGGAGCCCGTTGGCGTGCTACACTGAAAATGCCGGAACGACATTAAAATTATATTTACATCGTTGTAATGGCGTATAAATAGAAGCCTCCGTCGCGCGTACTAATAGCTCGCGCGGACGTCGGTCAAAGAAAAACGACGGGAGGGGAAGTTTTATAGTGCGTCAATAATGACCGGTGCCGTTTTAAGGCGGAACGTTACTTCGATGCAACTTGGATCCTTCATTAGGCGCTACCGATTGACCGGTAGGAAGGTAGTAGGCCCCGTGCATGCTGCATTGCATGCATGCATGCATGGGATGGATGAACGCTCGACAAAAAGCGTACGCGTGCAAAGCGTTTCGCAGCCTCGGGGTGCGAGCGGAGAGATTCCAGATTCTCGACACCACTTATCTCCCCTACAACTTTCTGCCAGTGGAGCAGATGAGAGGCGCCGATAAAAGTGCATGAAATATATCGATAGGCTGTGCACATACGTATAATCTTGATCGACGATCGGGTTATTAATAATTCGCCCGCGTTTCGCCCACTGTAAATCACGCGAGAAACAAGTTGTCTACCAGAACGGGCCTTCGCACTGCGAACGTTATAACTGGTTAAAAAAAAAAAAAAAAAAAAAAAAAAAAAAAAAAAAAGAAAAAAGAGAAAGAACAAAAACACGGTTTAATACTGGTAGCGGAAGGATCGTGCCCGGTCGCGCTCGAATGGCTATTGCAAATCCGGCGTAGGCCGGGGAAAAAAAATTTTTGCGTTAAAACGTTCTCCCATCGGGGATGCGTGTCACGCTCGACGCGTCTCCCGCACTTTGTCTGCGAGAAAATAATAATCAATATCGAGGCTTCTCATGACTTGCGCGTGCACCAGCAGCGGGCTGCCGGCTTTGGAATTTATGGGTGCGAGATCGATTACGTCGTATAACATCATAACTAATTTGCGCTAGACGTGTCGAAAAATTCGATGCGAACGCGAACACGGCGCGTATTTCATGCGCGATGTCATAGGAACGGAGCGAACTTATCCGAGCGCGGTGTATCGATGAGATAAAATTAAGTGACGGCGCAATTAATCGATGCGCGACCGCGCGCGACTTGCCGGCGCGTAAACTATCGTTTTGTTTTGCTTTCCGGCATGTACACCGCCGCGCGATTCGCTTTGACTATTGAGCCAGTCAGCGCGGTTTATATTATACGAGGCCCGTATAAAAACTTAGCATATATACGCATGCAAAGCTGGTTTCGCGCGCCCGCGGCCACTCGAGAATTCCAGATTCACGGTCACTCATACATCTTTGTGTTCTACAAATGGAATCACGCGATCGGCACTGTAATCATAACAAAAAGCCGTGGCCGCCTCAATTCGCGGCCGGAACTTCCGCTCGAATAACCGTAGTTGCCCGTACGGAATTTACGGCGGTTGATGCACAATTTTAAGGGGAATCATATTTTTGATCGCTATGCGCGCAGCTCGTTGTATCGTTTCTGTCTGTGAGAAAAACTTGAAAACATTTAATTCGACACACACTTTATTTATTAATAACTGATAAATTAATAACACTTTAAACTGTTGTACATTTAATAATCGTTACTAATAGTCGTATCATCGCTAACAGTCGGAAACGTAGTAAACTTTCAATTCGTTGTCGCGTCTGCTGTTTGATTGACTTGCAATCGACGGTTTTTACTATCGCTCGAAGTCAAATTGTCTTCCGAACATTGTTTCGCACGAGCGAGGCGTGAATAACACGCTCCACTTTTACTCGTGCTGTTCTTAGACAATCCCGGTGTAAACCCGCATAACAAAACTCGTTTAAAATACGTGCCATTTCGACAGATGAGAAACAGTCAGACCGTAGCCATTTGCATAACGCAAAATTCGACGAATAACTCAATTCGACAAATAACTCAATTTACGAATAACTCTTATTCTCTTGCGAGAGACAGACGCAATTGAGAGATATAGAGAGAGGTATATTGTAAACGCATATTCATATTTTGTTCTTTTGGTTTTGATTTAACAACAAATTTCTGTTCATATAGTTTTAAATAGCTAAGATTTATTTGGTCAATGTGAACTAATGTGTGCTAGTGTTCGATATATATATGTATAATTTATCTAAACGTTTCAAATTGAATTTAATTCAAATTATTATATAAATTAATATATAATGTAATATATAATAATAATAATTTGAATTCAATTCGAAAATTCATCTAAGATGTTTGTGTATCACACAACAGATGAAATCTTAATTTACTATTAATTAATTAACTTAACTTCAATAATCTTCCTCTGGAAATATTATCGTAGT
The DNA here is from genome assembly GCA_014825455.1 of Pseudomyrmex pallidus. Classification (NCBI taxonomy): domain Eukaryota; kingdom Metazoa; phylum Arthropoda; class Insecta; order Hymenoptera; family Formicidae; genus Pseudomyrmex; species Pseudomyrmex pallidus. The sequence goes on along the minus strand of QVNV01015661.1, from coordinate 15,862 downwards.
GGGAAATGGTTAATATGAGGCAAAAAACCAGATCTTCGGGTCAATGAAACTTTTTTATTTTTACAAATATTAACAGTTGTTAATATTTGTTAACAGTTGTTAATATTTGTAAAAATAAAAAAATTTCATTGACTACGTTAATTAACTTAATTTCTCTCTCGTTTAGAAATTAAAAAATTCGTTGCAAAAAAACACCTTGGCTAAAACCCGGATCTCTCGCGCAGATATGGCTTCCCAATTTTTAATTTCAATTTGTTCTTACATACGTGTAGAAATTATTATGTAAAAAATTGAAGAGAATTGTTTTTAACTCGTATTGACGACCTGGTGTGAATGCCAGACAAAATTCTCGTAAAACGTGTCTGCTAAAATTGCAAGCTTAAAGTGCTATGCGGTTCGTGGAAAACGTTATGATTAGAATGGATACATTGTGTCGAGTTGTTACTCATTGCCGACGATAATAAGCCAACAATGGCTAACGGTCCAATAAATGTTACAGTTCCGATAACCACCGCGCGCTATATGTACAAGTATCGCATGGGCGGCATAAGCGAAGGCGAAGCGTAATAGGTCTATTTGCGAGCTGGACGATCAGAAAGGTTATCATTACCAATGGGTTATTAGAATTCCTGATCCTCCGCGTCGATACGATTGCGTTGCGCGTCCGGCGGGTTTTTTTTTTTTTTTTAATCTGCCCGAGATGTACGACGACCCGAGCAGCCCGGTCGAAACCGCTACATATGTATACTTTTGTCATGTGCGTGCAAAAGTCGCTGCGCACCACACTGCCCTCAAGCATTTTCGGTATGACGAAGTCTCGACGCCATTCATTTCTCGTGCAATCTTGTTGCACGAAGAAGCAAGCACGAAAGTCACCTCCGGCTTCGAAACCGGCTGCGTATTCGTCGATCGCTCGCTTTCAGCCGCGTACATTGAACAAACAGGGCATTGATCGCGCCGAGTGTCCATCAGCTTTTGCTGAGTCCGACTGGAGGAGCAATAGCCGTTCTAGAATTGTCCGGGAGCATTTGCCGTGGCGATGCTAGACACGACAACACGCTTGGCAAGAAATTATGAATTTTACGAAATAAATAAATAAATAAATAAAAAGACATTCCCTCCCGCTTTGCGCATGTGTTTAAACTATGCGAACAATTTTGTCGCGGCTGTGAGAAGTGACGCAACAATTCCCACTGTCATTTCACGTTGCGTTTTCGTGCTGCAGTTTGCATGCTTGTCTATTTCTCCGGTGTTTCTGTCGGGCGTTGCCTCGCAGCGTGATTAGAAGTGGAAGAGGCGCGGTAAGAGATGGAGAGAGATTAGAAAAGATCGCGATGGCGGCGGGATCTTCTAGATGAGTTCTCTCGGGGAGAAAATAATTTGCGGGTGACCAACCAGCGGTGTCTGCGGTCTTCGTACAATCTCGTAGCGAGAGAGAAAATACGCGCGGGGATGACCGCGCGGACGAGCGAGAGACGGAGATAGAGATTGAAGGAAAAGAATATTGTGGTCGACGCTCGTAGATGAGAGCGAAACGGGGTGGCGGTACGGCGGAGGAAATGCAAAGAGCGGAGCTAGAGGCCGACGAAGACGAAGAGGAGAACCGCGGGCCAGGCCTCGACCTCGGGGTTTATTAACTCCGGGTAACGTTATACAGCGCTTTGTGGGTCCGCATCTAACGCATACTCCGACACACGCAGCGCGAGCTGCGAAATTCCGTGGTGTAAGATCCGTTCATTGTGTTCGCCGGAACTATATCCCCGTTTAATGCCGGTTGAAGAAAGCGTCTTACAACCCGAGTACACGGCGTTTTAGTGTTCCAAGAAAGATAAGTTTTCACAGTTTATACGGTAATGTTGTAAAAGGCGTTCCTCTCGCGGGTTCCTAACGGGTTAAAATAAAATGAATATACGAATTCGGCAAACCAAGGAACAAGGTGTAGCGCAAGTAATATATTAAATATATATAAAAAGAAAAATATATATAAAAAGAAAAAATGTAATCGATACGTTTCGATTTTTATTTTTAATTTATCTTTGGTTGATGACGCGCACTTAAATCAACAATCTCTTTATGTAATTAGACAATGTCAAAACTAATAAATATATCAAATACGATATATTTATGTCAAATTTTCTCATTAGGACATTGTTTCAACTACACAACTTAATAAAAAATCTTGTCAAATTGTTAAGAAAAAAAAAATGTGGACTCAAGTCTAGAACTGAGAGAAGACCTAATTTTCCGAATTTATTTCACACGGTGTAAGTATAGGAAAGATGAGTCTTCACGGAAATAAAAAAAATCAAATATATACGATCTGTTAATGGCAGACTGATTAATAGCTCGAGTGATTTTCTAAAAATTCACGTAGAGAGATCTGCGATAATCTGTTACATTCCTTATTCTCCTCTATAATAAAATAAATGAAAAATTACTAAACCACCGATGCCTATAAGCGCGCTCTCGTCCAAAAATCCGGCCGGTCTAAGAAGAAGCGCGAATCCCGTTAACGTTCTTTGCGAGATACGATCTATGCGCTTCCCCTCTTTCCGCGGCGTTCATCTCTTGAATTTCCGGGCACGAACCACTCGGTTACACGAGCCGGAGGACGAATTATTAACGGCGTTGGGTCTGTCAGAACCCGCGCGTCTGTGTTCGACCCTAACAAGGAAGCATGATGGAAGAGAGATTCGCCACATAAGTCGTTGCGCGATGTTTCACGAATCCACCACAACAAAGCCTGGGGAACAAAAGAAAAAGCACACGACGGAAACCAAACAACAGCCGGATTCGATCTTTCGGAATGACCGCGGTCGTGATAAACGGAAACGCACCGTGCGAGAAACAATGACGTAAGAGACGCGGAGGGGGGGGCTGCTCCGCGCGATATACGCGTGACGTAAGGAAATAATGTGATGTAACGAACCGTCAGAAGCCGGTAAGAATTGGCCGGATAATAGAAGCCGTTTCACGGCTTCTGGAGCGCGGATATATTAACTGCACGCGCGCGCGTACACAGAGTCGCGCTCGTGCACGACTATATGTACACGCAACCGTGGGATTTCGCGTTATTACGCGAGCTGGTGCATTTAGATATTCTCCCTCGTGTGTCTCATGGCGCTCCGTATAGCGGCACACGCGCGAACACACACAGGCGAGAGAGCGAAAAACATACACGCACACGCACACACAAACACACACACACGTGGGACACGTATATACTCGCGTATATATATATCGTATACGTTCGCGTATGGAAGTTCGTATTCACATGCAAACGCAGTAAATAGTCGTACAAACAGCGGCTGGGGAATAATAGCGTCAGCGTAGATATAGTAGCGGAAAGGGGCTCGTGCGAGAGCGTCACTCGCGCCGGACTGCAAGAAATGCATTCCAGCATGAAGCACGCCATAGGTCCCGTAATTATCTGTGTTCGAGACAGAGAAAGAGGAGAAGAGGCAGAAGAGAGAGAGAGAGAAAGGAAGCTCGAGACGAATCCCGGAACACACTTTGTGCTTGCGTCTGCGCGCGCAACGCCAGGTAAATCCTGGACATAGCAAATGCACAACACGATCCTGATCTATCTTTCTGATTTCCCTCTGTGTTATATGCGCACGCGTGACCCCGCACATATCTTGTCCGAAAGCGATCTCGGCGCGATGAGGCGCGTTGATGCCGCTCCGACAAGGACAGGATTCCGCTGCGCTCTCAAATCCGTGATTGCGCGCGAAGTTCCCGCGAGAGTTTTAGAAATTTGTTTTTCGCGCATCGGAAATTTCACACATCTGGAATAACTGGGCAAAAACCCAGAGCGGTATATTCCACTCTTCCGTTCGCGAATCGAACTTTCTCGTTACGGGCGCTCGTTTCTCTTCTTCGAACGAATTCGTTCCGAGCTGACATTCGAGATATGTTCGACGTTGTTGTTCGACACTTCTCTTTCTCTCTCTCTCTCTCTCTCTCTCTCTCTCTCTCTCTCTCTCTCTCTCTCTGCAAAAGCATCGCCGCACAAGGTTCTCCTTTAGCTTCTGGCTCTGACGAGGCTGACGAAGACAAACCGTAGGAAATGTATGGCATTTCTTCTCGTTCGTGTCTCACGCGAGACTTCTTCTCGCCTTGTGTGACGGGAAGAAGAGATGGAAGGATATATCATGGGGGACAGGGCGACGACGTTTTCGTCAATGTCGGTTGCCTGGCACGCTTAGATTGGTTTCGAAAGACGCGTCAAGGGAATTGACGCGGCGCTGAGAACACGCGGTACATATTTTCGCCCGGCCGAAGGTTCTTACCGTCTGCAGGAATGTGTCGCGTCATACTTCCAGGCCTGCTGGGTATATCGGCTAGCGTGAATTTGTTGTTCGGAATCTGACCGTGTGTCGCGTATCGGATTTACTCGTTATAAGCGCTAACAGGTTTCGAATAAAAAAAAAAAAGCGTTAATAACTAACATTTTCCTCGTTGCGCAACAAATCGCAGTAAAATATAAATCGCGTCCGAGAGATTTTTTTTATAAATATTTTCCAACTAAAACCGCGCACGAGATCTGTCATTGGATGCGTTCAGACAACTCAACGGTTGCACAACGGTTGAGAGATAATCACTTATATGATTATGGATCATACTTTTGGAACCGTAGCAGATTTTGAGGAATGGTCCTATCACAATTGATGATCTTCGTTGAGTTTTTCTGAACGTAACCATTGTGATCTCAAACTGTTGCGTTTATACGCGTGTAACGCGCGAAAAACAATAGAGAAGAGATCTTCGTGGCCTGGTTGGAGAGACAGGGCCCTTCACTCACGCGCGAGAAGGGCCCTCGCAACTAATTTCACTTTCAAAAGTGCCTACCTCGCGCGTTCTCATTATTTATCTGCAATTAAGAATCTCGAGGGGCGTCGGCGCTCCGCCACGCCGACGTGTATCCTCTCTCCTGTCCCACTGCTATATCTGCTCCTCTTTCTACTCCTCCGCTTTCAGCCACTTCTGCATACACCGTGTCTGCGGACACACATCGGAGGTAGAGAGAGGATCCTGACTGTTCGGGTGGTCTCGCACCGGCCCCTCGGGTTCATCACAGGCAGCGCCGCGCTGCGAACTCGCGGCTCCCGACAGTGCTCTCCGTTTCTCTCCCTGCGTGCGCGCGACCGCTTCTCGCGCTCTCTTTTTCGCCCTCCGCCTTTCTCGCGCGCGATCTCTCTTTTTCTTTAACGTCTGGCCTCAGGTTAGGCCTTCGCCCTCCCGCGGCTCTGCCCTTTGTCTCTCTCCGAGCGGCGTCGCCGCTGCAGCATCTCTCACTCATTGTCTCTCTCTTCCTCTCTTTTTTTTTCTCTCTCTCTCTCCCGCAAACCGCTCACCTTACCATCAAAAAAACCTTGCGATTTTATCACTCCTTTCAATTAACTTAACAATATGCCAGATACACAACAAGAGATAGCCAATAATTTCGCAGCTGTAAAGCGTGGCCTGCGACAGGGCGACGCGGCTGCCGGCCAAAGTTTCGTCCCCGGGTATACATTGCGCGGTTCCGAACGAAGTAAAGCGGACGGCAAACGCCTGAGGGACGACGAACGTGCATAACATACGTGTCTCGAACGAGTGACGATGCCCCGGTATTGAAACAGGGGGGAGGAGGGGGGAAGGTCTACTTTTCGGCGCGCGTAATCCCCGATCGTAATGTCGTAGCCATTATGCTCTTTCTGTCCCCTCTGCTTTTACTTCCTCTCCTCTCTGTCTTCTCGTCTTCCTTTTTTGCCTCTTCGCTTCTCTCGCATCTCGATACGACGCGGAACTTGCCACCGCGCCGTCGATAAGACGACTCCGTGCATATTGGAGTAGCCACTCGCGAGGATACAATGTTGGCTATCGAAGAGAAACGACGGCGGGTTGTTGGTTCGTTTGTTTTTTTTATTTTTTTTTTTTTATGCCTGCGATCTCTTCATGTCCATCGCGTGTACTGTGTACGCCCACACACGTACGCACACGCGGTTACATATACTTGCTCTCTTTCCTCGCATATGCCTCTCGCGAGGAGATATCCCGAAAAAGTTGTACGATGACAAATGACCGGTCTTGAGTAAGTCATCCATATTATGCGACTTATCTTCTGATAAAGTCTCGGCTCGGAATATTTTTCAAATTATTGTTCGTTATATCGCGTCTCGCCAATGAGTGGCTACCGATGTTACGCGCGACTTGACCGCGGTTTCAATTTTATGTTCCGGGAGGTAATCTTGTTCTCGAGATCGCGCTCGTTATTTACAAGGAAGCTGCTTTTTTTACCGTTACACTATTTGTTCTTTTGCAGCTCGTTACGCGGCGACGCTTTTTCTTCATGATGGTCGAGAGAGTCCGCGAGAGTCCCCGTTGACGAAATGTTGCCGCGACGAGCTCCCCGCTACGTAATCTCGCGTTGCATTATTTACCGCGACATCTCTCGAGTCGGCCTTAGCGTCGCCGCCCGGTGCCAACGACCCCGGCGAGTAATGTGCAGTTGCGCTCGTAAAACACGATTAAAATAAGACTGTGTTTTAGATTTCTTCCCGAAAACCACTTAACGACACATCCCGGTCGTTGACTTGTGCAACGTCATTATCGCGAAATTGCCTCATTGTATCGGTTGAGAGAAGCGTAAGATCGCGCCACGGCTTCTGTATTGAAAGTGGAAGGTAAAAGCGTTCTATCTCGCTCGCACTCTCGATCCGTACCGTCGATCAATCACGATTCTTATCTCGCAGTTGTGTCGAGTCGCGAGATTACATCCGATACCAATGAGAAAAGAATTACGAAAACGCGCGGTCAAACGTAGGACGGAAGCGTTTACCTTAAAAAAAAAAGAAAAAAAATGCTAAATCCGTTCGATCGTAGAAAAAAAAAGAAATTCTTCAACTCCTTCCAAGACGCAGCGAGAATGCAGCGCGGAACCTTATCGTTCAGTGGTTATAATCTAGAAACGGGCAAGAGCGTGATCGGCTAACGGAGCCACGTTCGTGGCGGAACCGTGTTAAAACGCACTTTTTACCCCCCGTGGTAACCGAAACGCCTCTCCCGTGTTCATCGAGATCAGCGCAGTCATCGCCGTCGCACTCCTCCTCTTCGTTTTCATCCTCTTCCGCTTCGTTATCGACGGATAGATTACGCGATCCGGTACCGGTATCTCTTCACCTACATTCCACACACTCCCTCCCCTCCTAAAATTTTTATTCCCGCTCGAAAATTTCTAGGAAACGATCGAAAGCTGAATCTCTCGATCTTGTTTCTCGGGAAACAATTTCACATTGACAGCGCCGCGCGGTGGGAGAGCTTTTGCGGTTCTGAAGAAAAGGCTCGCGAGAGGCTCCGCATTTGCTCAGCTGCAAAATGCAACGAAATCAAGCTGGGAATAATCTGTGTGGACCATCTCAAGGACGCGGCAAGACCGGTGGAAGTATCGTCGTTGCGCGTTTGAAATTCCATCGAGTCACCTCGAGGACTTCGCGTTCAAGTAATTGCCGTCTTCTTCAGTTCATCGAGTGCTTCTAACGGTTACTCGTATCGAAGATTTGCATGGCTTATTCAAGTTTATATAACATTAATAGGCATATATAACAACAACAGTAATAACAATAATAATAACATAATTAATAATAATAATAATATTAATATTAATATTTTTGTTAAGTGCAACAACACAAGCGTAAATAAAAAATGAAAACAGGAATAACAAAAATTGTGGGCAAGACTGTAGCTAGCAGGCCGTTTGGATGTGTCTTGTCTGAGATTATTTTTACAAAAATAAAAAATAACAATAAAAACCGACGAGAGAAAAATCAATGGAAGAACAAGAAAATGGAAGAAACGAATTTTCTTCTTCGTTAATTAAAATGAGCATAGTACGTACGCATTGTGCAGCTGAGGCGAAATGAAGAAAAGGATGTTTCTGTCTAAATTTTACTCGGCGAATAAAAAATTTCGTGGCGATGTAAGAGAAGGATAAAATCTCTCTAAATATAGCAGCGAGTGAATGACAGTGTTGTACGCACACAGACACACACATGCGCACGCATGTACACGATATGCTAATTTACTCTCAGAAAAATTATTACTAACACGGTCTTCCTGATACCATACAACTTTTGCAATATTTTCACATCTCTAAACGTAGCAAAGACATTCCAGGTGAACAAAATTATTGCCCCGCCCTATATATCGTGTCATCAAGAAACTAATTGAATGAGAAAAAAGACGCTTTGCGAAACTTGTCTCTTCCTCTTCGCAAAATTCCGTTGCAAACTCCATGTTTCCTTTTTCCTAGATAAATAGCTCGAGGTTTAAAGTGTTTCTAACAAGCTATTGATTTTAATGACAGGCGATTTAAATTATAATAAACCGGTCGCGCGCGGACTTGATTTATCCGATGCAAAAAAGAGAAAAGAATAAACCCGATGGGAAATATTTTTATCTCGCCAATATACTTAGATGGAAAAGAAATTCGCATCAAACAGCCGGACAATATGTTCTTTGGTAGAGAGTTCGATTGGTCTGTTTTGTTTTTGAGGTAATACAATATTTTTTTTTTTTAATAGCGCAGACTTTTACGGCTCTGCATCGAGCGCAGACGCGAATCTTCTCGCTTGTACATGTATACGCCTACTTAATTTATTTATCTTTAACTGGTTTCCAAGGAATTAATATCTCCAATTTATAATATATTTCTCAGAACCTGTTATTATACCACTGTGTACACTCTCTGGCAAAAAAAAAAAAATCGGAAACTTTGTATCATTATATGAACACGTGTAATTATTGTATTAATCATGCGCTCGCGCAACAAGAACATTTCGCGGGAGCAAATAAGGGGGATTAGCAATACGTGCAAATATTTCCGAGCAACGTTCTCCGCAATCTCCTGGAAGACTTGCCTTGAGATTTGTCGAGAAGAACGCCGAAAAAAGTGCGTCACGCGAATAATAATCTCTCGGAAAAAAAAAATCCGAAACGCGAGCGCACATCCAGGAGATGCGCTTCAGGTTGCCCATCATCCTCGCCTAAAACTCTCCCGCTATCCGCGCCGCCCGGCCGAGCCATTACATCGTGGTACGTGGTCTATAAGCTATGGGGAGCGGAGTTACGGCGTGCGCAGTCGCGCGGCACAAGAAAAACCCCCAGGTTGGACCCAGGCGGATCGGCCGGTTGTCCGCTCGTAACTCCAGGTAATTAGAATCAGAAGTATACCTCGCCACCCTCTTCCCCCGTTTCGTTTCTTCTTTCTCGCTTCCGCGCGCTCGTGCTCTTCATCGTGTTCTCATTCCATCTCTTCCACGGGTGTATACCCGTGTATGCTCTGTCGGCCGTCGTCTCGTCGCCCCATGCGGCGCGTTTGCATATATATATAAGTACACGCACGTGCGTAAGCGACGCCGGTCGCGTAAACGTGCGCGTGCGGCTCTTTTCTTCTCCTCTTTGTCCTTTTTTTCCTTGTCCGTCTTTTAAGTTTCTGTCTCTTCCTCGCTCCTTGCGTTAGATTCACATGTATCTTTCTCACCTTCTTGCACAAGCGGCGTTTTAAAATTTGTTATCTGATACGCGAGTAACCTAGTCGTTACTAACGCGTCGAAATGGGATTGCGCGCAGCCTCTGTTGCTGGAGCGACAAATTAAACTGATAATAAAATCAGTTTTGCTTGTTTCTCTGTGACACACACGCGCGCGCGCGCGTGCGCAAATGTTCATCTTTACTGTTTTACGTTAGTTTTTATGTAAATAAACAAAATTTCGTCTTTTCTTCTTTTTCTGCTCCACATTCTTTGCTCCGTCTAATGTTCACTTCCTTGTTTACTCTTGTCTTCCTTCTTCCACAGTTTTTTCTTCTTTGCGAGTCGTAGCGGATTCGTCTTGCTCCACGTACACGAGGGAACGCTCGTTACGAGTGACTACTTCATGATTGCGATTATTATCGATCTTCCGGAGATGCTGGCGAGATCATAGTAATTTCGCAGATCGGTAGTTCTTCTACGTATCTGGGTGGTTTCTTTCGTTTCTCTCCCTCCTTCTGTCCGGCGTTGCGTTGCGCGCCGATATAAACCTCATCACGTACGACAATGTCGAAATTTTTATGTCTTTCGGTCTTTCTTCAGCGATAAAATGCGAGAGCGTCGCGCGATTTTCGGCTGTGCGGTTGATTGCGATTGATATTAAATTTTTGACGAAAACGATGTTGCTCGACAGGTTCATTGAAAAAACTCGCCGGACAAGTAACTCAAGAGAAATAGACATTTTTTTTTTTTTTACGTTCTCAACGCTCTCGCTCTTGCGCTTGCACAACTATTTCTATGCACTTTGGCGGATAAAAAAAAATGAAAAAAGAAACGACAACAGAATCGACTTAATTAGGGAACAACGTCGCTAATGAAGTCAGCGGTTATCTGTACCTACTTAATACACGTTCTCATTAAATCCGACCAATTTCAATAACGCGAGAGGCGATAACAGAATGATTGGTTGCTTTTCACGCTTGATAAATCGCGGCGAGCATCTTCGAGTATCGGCCGATTGTGTGTGCTCGGATGTGTCGCGACGAAAGGACCGACAAGATCCAAAAACTCGCGTCTTCCCGTGAGCTGAATTAATTAACGACGGCCGTGGCGAAATCAAGGCCGCGGCGCGGCGTGCTCGGGTTTGGACGGGAACCTGGCCGCTTTTTTTAATAGCCTCCAGGAGTAATGATCGATTACTCCGGGTTGCGTGCTAGGAGGTCCTACAGGGGGACAACATTGTCGCGCGATTCGCCCAGCAGGCGACTCCGGAACATCAAATGCGGGCCGCTCGTCGCCGTCCAAATTATTATTACCGCTCTACACGGTAACACCCGTGAGCCCGCAGGTGTAAAAGGAGGTTCCGTATATATATGTGTGTGTGTATGTGTCCGTTCGGATTCCGCGTGTGTGCCTCCGTGGCCGGCCAACTGGACCCCGGCACACGCACTCTCGCGTATTCACGAATTCCTCGTAGCGATAGCGTGTAAAAGCACGCTCGTGAAAGAGCTTCTAAGAGAGCTAATGCGGCCGATCTGTCTCCTTTCGGCTGTGCAATCAAGGAAACGAGCGGAGGACCGATGCGGCGGAGGAGATGGCATTAAGAAATGGCGAGAGAAATAAAAATTAGGCCCATTTACTGAATGTGATATTCCCCGGAGGTCGTCCGGGGACGAATACCAGCGCGATTTCGGCTCGGTCAATACCCGGCGGACTTTTAAAATTAATGGAGAAATTGATATTAAAAGAAACTCCGTTGCGCACACCTGTTACTTGTATTTCCCCGTGTATGTATTAATTTAAAAACTTGGTGTATATATATTAATTTAAACTTACAAAAGGTTTTTAAAGAACTTGAAATTTTCAAATATACAAATGCGTCTTCTAATAATAAATAAATGAGTGTATCGGGAGCGAGTGTTTAATGAAACGTAACGCGATCGCGCGGACGCTAGAAAATCGATCGTGAAAAATGAACAGCTACAAGTGCATAGGCCTATATATTTCAACAGAGCGTACTCGTTACCGCAGCCTTTTGCTTCACATCGAGATACGTATATACGTACGACGTGGTAGCACTTGACCGTGAATTTATATGCGACGTTATCGGCTCTCCGTCACACTCCCATTCTGATTACAGGGAACCCAATCCCGAAGCAGAAATCTACTGGATGTGTCGTCGGAATACGGAATCTCATCCCCTCTCATTTTTCCATATCTTTCTCTCTGTTCTTTTTTGTTTTTGTTTTTTTTCGTCCGTGGGCACGGGAAGAGGGAGTGAGAAAGCGCGCCGTTGTCGAATCGAAGGCCAGGAGAGGTCGACGAACGGTCGTCGTCGTTCCCGGGTGTGGGTGTGCGTTGAGGAGAGGGCCAGACAAATTACCCCCGGATTAATACGACAATGTGCCATCATCTCAACTTTGGCCTACCACGCTGACAGTTACTATTTCATACATCTCTTCCTCCATCTTCGCGCCCACATCCCCACCCTCGCGCGCTCCGCGCAACATCGCCCCGCGGTTAGATCCAACCTCCCGCCGCGTCGTTATGGCCCTGGACCACGTGCACGGTAGGCCGCGCGTAGATCGACAGAATTCGATACGCACGCTCGTAGAATCTCATTTTAAAATGCCGCCATGCCGTGTGCGTTGAATTCAATTTTGCACAGAGAGAAACACACTGTTTTTTTTCCTCGATAACATTACTTGGATTTTTTCTAGACGCTTGGAGGGGGATTTAGTTTTTTTTATAAATCTAATATTTTTTTTAATTCGCATAACAGAGTGCGCGGAGAAAAATTGCTTTAAATTCCTATGACAAATGTTTAATTATGCAATTCTCTCTAATGCAATTTTAAACTCCGCGCTTCGCGAAGCTCGCGTATGGAAACGCGAATAAAGATACGAGACGAGCGCGGAGATAATGTGGATCACTCAACGTTAATACGTCCCGTAATTAAATAACAATTAGCGAGAGAATAAATGATCGTTTGAGAGGCGTACGGGTATATGTATATGTGCGAGCGGCGAGCGCGCGTGTAAACTGCTCTTGATGTATGGTTCTATAAACGCGCATTGTGCTCCGGACGAAATTGATCCCGGAGCCTAAGAAGAAGCGAACGGGAATCTCTCGCGCGATGAGAGAGAAGTCGGTTTGACCCGGCCCGGACCTATCCATACCTGTCGGTGAATACCGAGAGCCTCGCATTGGTGGACGCAGCGCGCTTATAGTTTCGCGAGAAATTCGACAAAAGCGCTAATGAAGATGCCCGCACGGTCGAAGCAATGAATACGAAATGAGATGCTCTTTAGAAATAGTTTAGTACAATGAACCGCAACCACGATAAGCGAGAGTCAAAGACCTCGGAGAGAGAAGACGGTTTCGTTCGTGTGTCGTCACTAGACATTTTTACAATGTCTTTCTCTTTCTCTTCCCCGATTTTCTTCTCTGTCTTCCGCGCTCGTTCTCCATTTTCGGACGCGTGAGAGATATATCTCCGAATCATTAACGGCAATTAAAACATTGATCAAGTGGGACGAAGCCCTGCGATGTAGCGGAGAGACGTACCCGGGGCCGAAATGTGAAAAGGGTTTCATGGCGCGTTCGGAGGGTGAGCCGAAACCACGGGATAGGAAGGGAGAGGACCTCATGCGGCGAGAGCATATTACTTCGCAGGAGGCTACGCGGACCTACCTCTTCTTCTTCCCGTTCCTCTTTTCTTTTCTCTCTTTCTATCGTCCGCGAGCCCCCGTAGGTGCTCCTCTCGTCGTCGTCGCAGTGTCTCTCAACGTACATATCTCTTATACGTGTTATTCGCCGCGTGTTTGCACGGCGAATTGAAACTCTCTTCCGCGCGCGCAGGCTCGATCGTTATTATCGTTCAGGAAATTTCTCTATCGGCCAGTCGCAACACAACGTATTATTTAATTGGTATCGAAGCGTGCAGCGTGCGTGTACATTGAACGAGGTCGATTAGTATCGACCGTGAATAAGTCGTCGTTGCGCAATTCAACGTGTGTAAGTTCAACATTTCCGGATAAGCTCGCGCGCCTTAAGTAACGTCTAAATGCCAACTTTTTTGTGTCGCGCCATATACCCGCTGCGCTCGCCGGACTCGCTTGATCGAGTACGCAATTTTTTTTTTTTTTTAAATGCCAACCGTGTGATTTGTAACTGATTAAATCGATCCAATCTTTAACACGTAAAATGTAAGGCTATCGCTTTATAATTAAAAAAAAAACGCAAATTGCATTACACGTGATTACGCACCATCGCGAAGTTTTGTTGTTTGTTTGTTTCGCGCAACAAAACTCGAGCGTCGATGGAAATACAAATACGACAACGCTGTATTTAAGATCACGTTTATGGAAGAATGTGCTATCTCTCTCTCTCTCTCTTTCTCTCTCTTTCTTAGTTTAAATTGCTCCGTATCGTATCTCGTATATATAAATGACCGGCATGTATCGAAGATTGCTATCGAGGGATCGGCAACACGCGCTCAGAAACCCGGATGACGCGCTATCTCGCGATGTATTCGCGTAGAACCCGAGGAGATGGTGGCACGAGAACGAAGTCTCGGTCCAGATGGGCTCGTGTTTCTCTGTTCTCTTGGCATAGAACAGCCGCGAAGAGGAAACAGCTGAGAGAGAGAGAGAGAGAGAATCTCTCTCTCTTTCTCTCTTCAGGACCATCGCGCGAGTAACCGCACACGAGTGCATAATACGGTATCCGGTTGGTGCGAGGCACCTTCAAGCCCTCCCCTCTACTGTCAGCAATCGGCGCGTAAACGCCGCTAAACAATTCCGGTAAGTGGTCTGGCTGGCCGCGCGAGAGAACACCTTTCCCGTACCTCGTAATAAGCTATGTGTGGCCGGCTAGCATCTAAGACTTCGGACGATGCGAGGGCGAGAGCGAGAGAAAGAGAGAGAGAGAGAGAGAGGAAGAGAGAAAGAAAGAGAGGAAGACAGTGCCGCGTGGAAGCCGCACAAGGGAGAAATACGAAGGGTTGGCGAAGAGTCGTGAAGGTTGAGAAGAGACTGCGACTGCGGGATCGGGAGAGGGAGTGTCGGCAATCGTGTTGTCATTTCTCAAGCGGTCGTGCCGCCGCGTTCCGTGGACTCGGTCGTTCTTTCCCCTCCTCACACGGTCGGCCGCTCGAATCATCTTCGGCGGTCTTTTCCAGCAGCGTTTGTCGCCCCTCTCTCCGTTCCGGGCGGAGTCGTCTGTCGTGTCCCGTGCCGTGCGGGGCTATTTATTTAATATTGTCACCGGTCAACAGCACGAAGGTGAGTCGAAGGATGGACAGCGAAGACGCGCGAGACCGAGGGTCTCGTTGACGATCCCGCCGCGAGAAAATCGATGACGTCTCTCTGCGTGCCGTCGTCGTGGCGGTGATGTCAACTGATAAGTTACGACGACGTATATAAGACGACGACGCGAGGAAACGGTGCTGCTGCCTCTCTCGATGCCTCATTTACGTGATCGGTCATTTAGGAAATTGAAAGAGACGCGTGAGAAACATAATGATCGGCAATAAATGCGGGGATTATCAAGTAGCGCGCGTCATCTAATCGGCGATAGCTACTGGGAAGCAATCAACGATTCGGCACAGCCGTCGGTTTTCGACCGATCGATCCTCGAGATCGTGTCTAATAGCCAGAACGGTCATTACGGCTACGACAGAAGCGCGCATTGATGTGTATTTAATTGAACGCGCGGCCGCGCGCGAGATCGGCCGTGTTCGGCTCGTTTCGATTTGCTCTTAACAAAGTGCTCGTTCTCACGTCCGACGGGTGCACGAGTATACAAGAGGAGGGAAGGGGAAGAAAAGGGTACAGCGTGTGCGTTAAAGGAATTTAAATTGGCATCTGCTGGGTAAAGAGCCTGGAATTACTGTAAAAGTCTCCGATCTTCGCCCACGCGCGTTTATTACCGCGCGCTCTTCACCTCTTCTTCCCTTTTCCCACCCTTTCCCTCCCCCTCCCGCTTCTTTCATCGACGTCGGGGTGAACGGTTAAGTTCGTGAGTCCCGGCAACCCTCTTATTTGCTTTACCGGTCCACGGAGATCACGCGCACCCGATAAAGTCCGACTTCGAGAGGATGCCCTCTCCATTTTCCTCTTCCTCTCTCAATCCGCAGAAATTCTTTTCGCTTTCCGTCGTACGTCGGTGATGATAAATATTTGAGTATACTTTGTATTTCGCGATTATATACTTGGATCGGTTTACATCTTGCCGATCGGTTTTACCGATCTCTACAATCGGTTTTACCGATCTTTTAAGAAAATAGAACGTAGAAAACAGAACGCGCAGAACGTGCAACGGTACTTTAAATATTGATAGAAATCTGGT